>LZPO01035596.1:16379-34651 GCA_001675575.1 Neotoma lepida | reverse complement strand
CATTTCAATAACGCATCTACAAGCATTTGCAAGGCACAGTCATTAGTTTATCTTTAAGCAAATATTTTGATTGTCAGACAGCTTGCTGCAAACAAGGCTCTTTTCCAAGTGCTCACTCCCAATGCACCCAAGCCAGCTTGCACATCACTCATTTAATAATCTGTGCTTGTGCTCCAATGCAAGACCATCACAAGGAAGTTGAAGAACAGGGCAGGAAAATCATGCTTTGTGGGCTTTTCATTTAAAAGGACTCCAGAATATGGGGCCTGGGTTTTCTCTCAGTTCTGTGGTCTCTGCACTCCATTACCATAAAGCTTAGGAAATGAGCGATTACCCACCACCGTCCCTTGTAACTGCTATTACAGAAAATCACACACTCACAAAATAGCATTAATTGTCAGAATTAGCAACCATTTAAAAGGCAGCTGTTCTTTCACTCTTAAATAGGCTCCAAATTTTAGATTCTCCCTGTGCCTTGGCTGCTCCATTTATGNCTCTTACACACATACACACACTCATGCACACACAATGAGTCCTTAGGCAAACGATTTTTCAAATGATCTATATTCAAAAAAAACACCACAGAAAATCCTGTTTATTAAGCAACATTTTTCACCCCAGTACTTCCATCATTGTTACAATCGGCTGGAAAGCTTCCAGCCTAAGCAGCAGTAGTTTCCAAAGCTGCAGGTGGAAAGGCTCTGTTTTGTGTGGGCTGGGGGTGGGGGTGGGAGTGCAGTATCTCTTTAAGAGTCAACAGTAAATTAACTTGCCCATAAGAGTGAAATAATTAGCAGTTAGTAGCTTATTAAAAGGATGGCAAAGGCCAAGCTGCCATCTGGGATCTCCAGTTTCTTGCGATTGTTATTATGTCAAGATGTGCCACTTGCTTTAGCTTTCATGTCACTGTGCCTGCCCTTACTTTGCATGTAAATTTTAGTGAAAGATGCAACACTTTTAAAAATCAGATGTCCATCAGAAAGCATTATTAGTCTGCCTTTTTATAAAGCATATGTTCTTTTACTCCTCTGCTATTCTATTTACTACTAAATGCCTTAGGAAAAAAAAAAGGAAAAGCCAATGATATCAATTAGATATGGTCTTTGTGCAACGGGAAACCTGAGCTTCATCAAAACCAAGGCCAAGCTGCCTCACAAAAGCACAACAGGATTGCCTCTGTTTACACACAGCNGAAACCACAGTGGCTCTGTCTCTCGCAGTTCATCCTTCTTAATGAAGCTAAAGCCAGTGAGGGCCTGCAGTTGATTGTTAGACAAGCGTACTCAGTTCTGGAAATGGAATAAACATGTATGCTAAAAACAAACAACAGAGAGTATCATGACATAAACTCATGGAGTGACAGACATCACTCCATATATATATATACTCTTGCCAACACTGTATGTGTGTGTGTGTGTGTGTGTATGCACCCATTTCGATGTATTATATATGTGTGTATGTATGTATCTTGAAACTTTAAGCTGTATACTTAAAAGCATGCATTTGATATACTTTATAATACATATGCTGTGCCCCCAATGAAGATAAACAACACACAAATTTAAAATATCCTCTATGTACACACACAAAGCATGTTCACTTTTCTGAGTCTGAGAATTTAAAGAGTGAAGTTGAATACTAAAAGATTACCTAACAGTTTCCTTTAGAAATAATAAAAAAAGCCTAGTACTAAAAGCTGTAGTAAGCAAAACATATAGACTATGTTTAAGCCAGTTTAATTTACAAGAGGTAGTTAAAAGCTGCTGTTAGCCTCCCACAGACTTTCACCATCAAGTGTCAGAGGGTCTGGAGCATGTTTGTTCCCGCAGTCCTAGATACTCAGTACCTAGCAGGTCATTGGCTCTGCAAAAATACTTGTTGAGGATTCAGTCTCCATGAATGTTTGCTGGGGGTTAAACACCTTGATTTGCTAATGTTAAAGAAGAGACTCTACTAAACCCAGATATATATCACCCTGAAACGCATTATTTTTCAGTACACCTACAAATGGAAGCTATCTAAGGAAACATATTACACCGCATAAACCTAACAATGTGTTTTTGGACAAACTGTACCTGCACTCAGAATCACAGATGTTGCTGTCCTGCACACCTGAGAAAGGNATTGTGATAGATTCAAGCTTAAGCACATCAATAAATGCATCATGCTGGTACTCTTATCAATATTTTTCTAACAGGAAACTCTTTTGAGTTCTTTTTATACAAATATATCATAAAGACAGTACACTGTGATTCAACACATTNCTTGCCTTGAAGCACTATCAAAGTCAATTTCCTATGTGTATACATATTGACCTGCCATTGAAAGCTAAATATCCCTTCAGATCAACCAACTTGACTTGTTGAGCAAAGGCCCATGCAAATAGAAAATCCATAATTTCTTTTATGTATTGCCAACTGGAATTTAACTAAGACAGTCCACTGGCACAGTATATGTTTTATTAATATATCTATTGTTCACATTTACAGTTTTTAAATGCTCCAAAATAAAACAACTATGTAAAAAAAAAAGTCTTCAATGTCCAATGAAAATTTCAGAACAAGGAGAGAAAGAAGTAGCCCACCCTCTATACTTTAAAGCNCCATTTCAAAGTTATCACTGCTGAAACACAGACTACTAAGATCAAGCAATTACCTTTTATGCTTCAAAAACATCCATTTTTATTCCAAAGATTTTCAAAACATTAGAAGGAGGGGGGATGGGAACATGGAAAGTAGGCTTTTTAAAAAACAAAGTGATTTTATTCATTGTTAAGAAGACAAATCAGTGGATGCAAAATAGATGAAGCAAGAGATGAAAATGTAATATTGCCTCTATTTTATTATAATTAGATATTTATAGAGCACAGATGAGTCTATTTTCATAATTAGTAGCTGGCATTGCATTTACTAATTTGCATAAATAGTTGGCTATCAAGACAGTAACTTACTTGCAGGGCTCTAGAATTCTAGCAGGGACAACAGGGACCTCAACTCCTCAAATCAGCTCCCTTAATGTTATNACCAGCAAAATACAGTCTATATGAAATAATGTGCAAGTTCATGTAGCTTGATTATCTCCTTCCAGTTTGGCCAATGTTTATTAGCTCAGCATTAGAAGCCCCGTGATCAAATCTACATGGGAAAAACACACATTAAATAAGTCATAAACAGCCTCTAATATCTAAAAGCCTAGAATAGATGTTTGGCTCAACTAGTCCAGTAAGAAGAATTCTGTAGGGAAAAAGAGAAAGGAATTGAGTATCCATGACAACCCTTATGATATACATCTCATCAGTCCTTGGCAGTTATCAAAAATGATAACTACCTCTTTTCCTGCTCACTCNCAACAGTCTCCACACCCTCCTACACATGCCTACACTATTCCACAAAACAAACTTCGCAGAAAACATGACTCAAACTCTCTGATGATAGCATGAGGAGAACAAAGGACTTCCCAAATTGACTGCTATGGGCAAAAAGAAAAGTTAGCATGCCAACTGCTGGAATCCAACAGAAAGTCCTGGAAATGTAGTTTACCCCATATCTTTCTTCTCTAACCATAGGTCAAAACTTGTGGTTCACCAGTTGACTCATTTGGCAAGTGTTAAGTATATTCTTTGTGTACTCACATTCATCTATTAGGAGAGAATGAAGTTAGGAGCTGACATGNTTTATAAAACACACTTCCAGTATATCTTGAAGCTCTGGTGATACAGAACCCACATTCTTGCATGGTGGCAATCATTTGGGGCAGAGAAGGGTCTCATGACTCAGACTAGATACTCTAGTTTGCCACAGTTTCTACCACCACCACCTAACACTTCCTTCTTCTTCCTAGTTCTAGGCTTTATGGTAGCTATGAGGTCTCTGTTGGCATCTGAGTTGGCAACTCTTACTCCAAATTCAATTTCAAGGGAAAGTATTTGATCACTTGCCTCAGCATACAGTCTCCAAATGGACAAGAGAAAGAGGAATGGGCCCAAACACACTCTCAATTCTTCAGCAGAAGCCAGGAAAATCATGTCTAAAAGCTAGAAAATGCTGGTTTCTAAAAAAAACTCCTCTAGTCAGTCACTTCTGGGTAAAACCTCCTGAAAGTAGAAGCTGACATTATCCCTGAATGAGCTTACAGTCTGTCTCTTATACACATCTAGATGTGTATAAGAGACAAGCTTACAGTTCTGTCACTAGGCTTTTAAACAATGACCAGATCTGAGGCCTATCTATTCTTTTCTCTGACAAACACTTAAAATTAATCCAAGACCTTCCTCACTTTTAGCCTAGTATAACCTGCAACCATTTCCCTCTGATACTTGTATACACAGGGCCAAGAGAAGACCCAGTAGAGTAGGGTACTGGAGCCAAAAATGCCTGGTCTCACCCTATGACCCTTGGCACGCCTTTGTTTAGTGGGCTGCAGTAATAAGGATAGCNGTAAGGGGTTTGAGTGTTTGATGAAGAATGACCCCACTAACAACATTACAACTGAAAAAATCAAATCCTACCTATTTCTGCACCGTATCTAACCCCAACTGTTTGCTTTAGTTAAGTATTACTCAATTCTATTGGCACCCATCATGTACAGCTCTGAATCAAATTCTGAGCACATGCAATATGGCCAACAATAGTGGCCAAGACACAGCCACCTACCTATACTTTTCTGGGGTGGGGGAGGGGAGCATGATGATTGAAATACGACCACACCCTATGCATTATGCAAAACAGTTAGGTGTAAGTACTTTAAACAGAAGCATGAAGTCTGGCAAACCCAGGAGACTGAACCTTAGAATATTAAGAGGGAAAGGGGTANCTAAAGGCATTCTGGAAAGAGAGGAGATCTCAAAGAAAAGCTCTCAGGAAGGGAAAAGCAATGTGGTTTGGCATAAAGGCCACCAGAGGCTTTGGAAGGTGGCAGGGCTGGCAGAGGTCATAGTGGGGCCAGATTATATGTAGAGCTTGAGACAGAAAACATCTTGACAATGACTCAATGAGAACCTGCCGAAAGCTTTTGAGCTGATGAGCTACAGGAGCGGATTTAATTTTAATTTTGCTTTATTTTCACTTTTGGGGAAATGATTGACAGCAAGATAAGAAGGATTAGAGACTTTGAATCCCTTNCTCATGCAGCACATTATACTAAGCACATCTGGACATTAACCAATGAAAATATTTGTCTTCCGCATATGTGTAATCTATAGAGAAGAGTGGCCCAATTCCCAATAAGTTGAATACAAGTTGTGAGAAAGATGCTTGGAGAGAGAGTTCAATTGTACATNCGACACTCANGGACAGCATCAAGTAAAACAGGAATTGTAGAGTGAGTCTGGTGGGCAGAGGATCAGGGAGAAGGGNCTGTTAAGAGAAAAAGGACCTTTGCAAAGTAAGCAGGGTTGCAAGGGAAGCTGGTGGCAGGTTTGGCTGAAGNAGTAATTTTGTATTGAAGCTAAAGGGAAAAGGTTAAATTAGAAAAACAGCCACACTGGAGACAGCTCTGAAAGTAAGGTGGCTAATCCTGTATCCCACATGGTAAACAGCAAAGTTTATGCAGTTCTGGACCAGTGGACTGACTGGAAGGGAGAAGTAACAGTGCCACAGACTAGGAAAGGATAATGACCTGATAAGTTCTAGATGCAGACAGAGATGCAAAAGACATCCTACAGCCAATCACAGAATGCTGTCTCCACTCTGCCTTAGAGGGGGTGCATTCAGGAAGGAGGAAATTAGAAAGGGGTTTATATTAGGTGTGGTGATATATTGTGTACCTAATAAAACTGGTCTGAAGATCAGAGGACAGAATGAGCCACTAGATTAAACATAGAAGCCAGGCAGTGGTGGCACACACCTTTAATCCCAGTACTTGGGAGTCACACCCCTTTAATCCCAGCACTTGAGATCTCATGCCTTTGCTTGGGAAGCACAAACGCCTTTAATCCCAGGAAGTGATGGCTGAGGGGAGAAAGGTATATAAGGCATGAGGAGACAGGAACTAGGGGCTTTTCAGGCTGAGGTGCTGGTGAGGTAAGAGGTGGTGGCTGTGGCTTGTTCCTTTGTCTCTCTGATCTTTCAGCATTTACCCCAATGTCTGGCACCGGGATTTTTTATGATAAGACCTTTAGAAATTCATGGTACTATTGGGTGGTGAGGAAGATGGGACATTGGAACAGAAAACTGGTTTGTAGACAAGTGACACTAAGGTTGATTTTGGACATATTGAGGTGACAGTACTAGGTGACATTTATAAGGATATATGTTACAGCAAATGTAAGGTGGCAGACCAATCAATGTCTGAGAGGCAGCAGGGAGGCAAGTACATGGAGATCATACTTGTATCTCAGACAGGGCACATAGAGTCGTGGTCAGGGACGCTGATTTTGGATTTGATTCTCATTTAGAAGTCATCTAACATCTCTCTGAGCCTTGTTATCAGTACCATTAAACACAGACAATGCCACCACAGACTTCATAGATGAATGGTGGATATTAAGTAGGACAAGGCCCACAAATCACAGAGTACAGTGGCTAGCACACAGAAGTATAGCTGGTAGTGATGGTGACAGCAATGACCCACAGAAAGAAAGATTCTATGCGCAAAAGCCCACAGGCACCCCAAACACCAGTTTTAAGGGAAAGAGGAAGAGATAAGAGGATGGAGGGGATAGGAGAGAAAGGATACCAAACATTTTCAGTAGGCTGAGTCATGGGCAGATGGGTGGTTTCACCTATATAGTCATCTCTGGCTATTGATCTCTTTCTTTCCCCACCTACTGTTTCCCAAAGGCATCAATCCAGCAATGGGGTGAGGATTCAGGGTGACAGGTTTCTGAGAATGAATCCACCTGGACTTAGTATTAAAGGAGCAGGCAACCATTCAAGCTCAAAGTGGAAAGGGCCAAAATACTCCCAAGGCAGTTCTACAGAAAACACAGAACTGAAATGAAAGACTACCAGTTCACTGCCCCGTCCTCAGCTAAGCATTTTGAATAACTCATCAGCCCCGTCTTTCGGCCTTAACCTCACACTAGAATTTACTCTCCCTACTTGTCCTGNTTGGCAACTTTTGAGGGAAACAGCAGTGCCCTGGCCCACCAAGATGGAAGAGTTATCCAGGAGGGGAGAACTGGATGGATACATATTTATAATTTATCAATCAGCTTCTCCTTCACTCCAGCTGGTGAGCCAGGTTCTCTGAACTTAGGAATAGATGGGTGAGTTGAGCCACCCAAAGGTGTGAAAGCATGTCAAAGTATAAGAAGCCCACCCACTTGTCATCTCTCCTCCCTGACCACCTGGCAAAAGGCTGGCTTTGTACACTAGCATCCCTCATCACCTCTTTCTGCTCTTCCTCCTTCCAGGGTGATGTGTTTTTATTTCTACATTTCTTCCATGCTTGCCTGGTTCCCCCTTTCTTAGCCTAACACCCCTTAATATTCCATCTCCCACAAATTACAAAGATTACAACACTGAAGAAAAAAAGAGCAAGAAAGAAACACTCCAAAAATCTACAGTTAGTAAGATTAGGCAAGTCTTCATCTCTCCTTTCTCTTCCATGAATGCCCTGGCGCTGATGATACCCCAAATTCAGTTATACATTAAAAACCAGCAATTATGAGACACTTTTTCCTATCTCCCCATTCCTGAAACATACATCACAAGAAAGATCTTAGAACACCCTACAATGGAGTAAGACACATTTCTACACAGCATATCTACTTCCAGAGACCCTGTTACTGCTAAACACCACATGACATCATGCATAAGGTGCAAGCTGACTTTACAGGAAGGCAGAACCATCCCCAACACTGAACATGGGGTTCATTGAAGGGCAATAATCCCAGTGGCTTTTTAATTTATTTCACATATTGTTAAAAGCAGTAACTTCTAATATGCCCTATATATTCATCAAAATCAACGGTTCCCCTCACATACATGGACAATTCAGAGTACACATTGACAGGTTGAAAGAACAATAAATAAAGTGATCTATACCTTTACTTCTACCTACAGAAAGGAAGCAGAAGATCCATTTAAGGAGAGGAAGCATGGTGTTCACCATGGAGGCAGCAAGAGAGAGTGAGAGAAAGAGAGTGGACATCAGCACACTGTAGGCACACGGAGAAGAAACACACATGGCAAATCTCAGGACAGACAGCACAGGAAGTAGCCCCACATCATCCTCAGGAGACAGCACCAAGCAAATGCATGATGGGAAGCTTAAGGAGCAAATGCTGGAGTCAGGCATGCTGCTTCCATCGGCTTCATGTTTAAGCTTCATCTCCCTCATTTCTTCTCAGTTANATCCTTAGAAACATGGCAAGGTCTGCATGCAAAAGCACCGCACAGCCACATGGATGTGAAATTACACACATATAACCAATCTTAAAGAGCATGGTTAGGGAAAATCCTTGAGAATCTCCATTCTCTTGTATTTTCCCAACATTCACGTGAGACATGAGTACCAAGTTGTGACATGAAAGGATAAGGGATGCACGCACAACACACATAAATACCGCATGTATTTTTGGACACCAGATATTAATTCTGGAGACTCAATGGGAACCAGGCAGAAGCCCCTATCTCCTACATACAGGGATTCAAAGAAGGCAGGGGGTCTTGGTGGGGAGAAGAGTGATGGGTTTTAAGGTAGTCGGTGTAGGGGTAAGAATGGGTGAGGGGAAGATGGAACAGAATGAGAGGACGAGGAATGAAGTCAAAGGGTTTTCTTAAGTCAAATTAAGCCTCCAATAGTAACTTAAAACCTAAGTGGCACCATCACCTAGAAGAATTCTGCATCTTTTAATGAAGGCCCCNCAAAGGAGGAAATCTCAGCATCTGTGTTTGCACAGTTCTTTTCTTTTCACTTGAAGGGACGCTAGCCTGGAGCATGGTCGTACTTGAACGCTCCACAAGTGTACATGTGGGGTTAGGGTAAGGAGCATGCTACAGAGTCTCCAGATGCTGTTCCTACCAACTGGGATCTAGCCTTCCTATGGTGCATTAGTGTGCCTGAAATAAGCTACGATCAAGGGAGTCCCTGCGTATCAGCCCATCTGCCTGCCCTGTGATACTAGCGATATGATGTGCGCAGTACTCGGAGGCACTTGAAATGCTGAGAGAGCTCACAAAGAGAAACGAAGAGCACAGAACCAAAGAACACAGGAGGAGGTCCTGTCATAAGGACTCTGATGGCCTGCTTTTATGGTGTCACTTGTCATCGAGTGTGGACCGTTAAATTCCAACAATTCACAGAACTCTGTTTGTCTTTCTTTAAAGGGAAAGGCTTTTGTTTCTCAAATTATCCAAATACTAGGTCCACATTAAGCCCATCCCCATACGCATATCACTTCACAATACTTGGTATTGTGTCCCCTCACAAAGCTAGAGGAACAGGGAGCCTTCATTCTAGTCCCTAATCTAACCCTAGAGGACGCACCTGACCCTCCCCTTCAGATATATATTGATAACTGCTCTCTACAAATCCAACACCATCTTGAAATTTATGGAGTTCNCACCTTGGCTCATGCTGTGGAATACACTTATTAATTCAGGATGCCCTCAACTGCCCACCTCCAAATGCTAAATAGTGTCTCTCAGCCCTGAATGGTTACTTCATCCAATGGCATCCCCCTTACAACCAAATGGTCAGCTTGAAAGAGTAGGGGAAGGGAAATGGCCCTGTGCTCTCCCAAGATGAAGAAAAAAAAATCATATGTGGAACTCCTCCACATCTTTCTTCTCTTTGATCCTCCCAAAGGAACATTGAGTCTGACGTGTGTTTTGAAAAGAAACAGATAAAAAAATATGAAGTCTTTTGGTGACAGGGCAAGGCAGGTAGACCAATCTTGTAATCATCCCAAGACTGGGAAGAAACACAATGGTACCAATTGAACAGTGAAGCAAAAGACAATTTTAAGTGGGCTCGGTTCTCAGATCCTGATTTGGGCTGATAATGTGGAAAATTTTTACTGAGGAGAAGAAGGCTTCATTCACAACCCGCCCCGTGCCTAGCTGAACTGAATTTCCTGCACACATCATTCCCTGCATATTTGAATATTTTAGGTTGCAGATGCTGAATTTACAGATCTTTATATGCAGTTTTCTTCAGGGTGTATAATGAGTTAGAATCCTACCACGAGGATATTAGCATGTTCTTTCAGTGATTCCTTTNATTCTTTTATATAGAATTTAAAATAGTANACCCCCCGCAAGGGCTTCCTTTGACCAGGAAGGGCAGAGTGTCATTAAGATGGCAATGGAATGGAGGGGTGGACACGCAGCAAACCTTTATCCAGAGTAAAGTTCAGGGAGAGACCCTGCTCCTTACTCCCAAGCTGGGCCCCAGCCTGGGGCCTAGGAAGAGCAGGAGGAAGTTAATCGCCTGGTTGCTCTGAAATTAGCTTCATTCACCCCATTATCAACGTGTCATGCCTTGTTTCATGCTTCCCTCTTAGAGGCAGCCCAGCAGGGCAGTGCCCCGCCTGGCCCAGGCAACAAATGGTGGGGAGAAATGGAGAAGCTGGGAGTAGGAGCTGGGTCACCACAGNGCATCAGCAAAGGTGTTCCTGAGCAGCAGAGTGGCCCCGGCTCCCAGTCTGACCCACAGCAGGAGGCACAGGCAGCAAATGGCCTTCTATGGAGGAGGCTCTGAGTGACCAGCCAGAGGCACAGAGGCAAACAGTCAGGCATCTGCAGGACCACAGCACCTACCTTGTTCACTCATCATAAGATGGGAAAGGCCTGAGGGGTGAGAGAGAGAAAAAGAGAAAAGGGAAGNGAGAGAGAAGATGGTTAAAATCCCAAACGCAAAGCAACATTCTCTTAATTGTTGCACAGAAGGAGGTATAGTGAGGACACATGCACACACTCAGTAGCATGCAACACACCCTGAACACCAGCCCCCACACTATGGGAGAAGGCTGGCCCTCTCCCATCTAGAGAACAGATTTCTGTTCACTGAATAATACCAAGGACTTCCTTTTTATTGTTATTCTAGGCAATCCATAGGATTTGTGATGGATCTACTAAGATTAGGTCTCNGGGAAAGAGACTCGAAAGTATCAGGTTAACAGTTTCTTTCTTTCAAATTACTTGCATCAGTAATACATGTTCACTGCAGAAATTGGGGAAAACTCCAAGATTAAAAAAAGAAAAAAGAAAGAAAGAAAATAATCAGTTAAAATCTCACCATTCAGAGAGTGCTATCCATTTTTTCTCCTATACATTGTATTATTCTCTGCGTAAATTGGATGATATTGAACACATCAGCACACTTCCTACTTGCAAGGGTTGCTCANACTACCTAGAACCATTTCTGTTTTGTTCACTTTAACCAGTGATAATCACCNCACTAGGTCTTCTACCTCTTCTGCTACACCAAAGTCTGCCATGTCCACGAGGGAGGCCTAACCCTGAACTAAGTGGGTTAAAGAAGGCAGATGAAGTCCCAGTAAACAACTAACAGGACCTCTGGAGAGTCCTGGCAGGGGCAAATTAGGTTCCTCAAGACTCCTCAGGACAAGGGAAGCATCGGCTCTGATAGATCTGCTAACAGAAAAGGTTTCCAACTGCACAGTAGCCAACTACACCGGCTGTTTGCNCCTGAGCTGCTTCTCTACCACCACTGAAAATATTTCACAAAACCCAGATCACCCCCGAGAGCCTCTACTCGAAGCAAAATTCAGGGATATAGAGGATTAATAAAGGACAAAAAACCCTCTAAAGTATGGAAATCTCTAAATGTTTTTNGAGATTACCAGAGATTTAGAAAAGTAATCAGAAGCTAAATGTAGGTCAAGAAACTGACTTTTAAAAGATCAGTGATATATTAAATACATAGACACACGTGCCATAAATGTCACGGAGTCTATTTTTTGAAACAAATTTCATTAAACTATAATCATATTTTAAAAGCTCAGGTTCTGATATTCAGTTCAGTAGGACCAGGATTAATACTCGTGGAAGAGTGAATCATGCCAAAGCAGGTAAGTCTCACAATTTGCTTTGTTCAAAAAAACTTTTTTTTTTCTTTTTGGTCTTCTTCAGGGCCGAGGAATAGAANGAAGAGAGGAGAAAAGAGCTTAGATTTTAGAGGAGGCACACAGAAACATCTTTTTCTCCATAGCTGATGCTTCTGGGCCAAGTCCTAGGTACCAATATCATTGTCAAGAGCATAAATGGGAAAGGATGTGGAGCAGGGGTCAGGGTCTGTGGAAATGAGGGTGACAAGAACAAAACATACATAAACCCAGAGAGCTTTGTCACCTTTGAGAAATAAGAGTAAAGATCTGGAAAGATGTCTCAGTATAAAATAATGTGCTTGAAAGTTGTTTTTTTGTGGGGGGGCGTCAAGGGAGGGAACCGGGGGGAGGCAAGTGTTATACACCTGAGACTGAAGATGCTTATAGCTTCAGCAGGAGTAAGAAGGAGATGGGAGATTCCACCTGATCCAAAAATGTGTTTAACATTTTCCAGATGAAGAGTAAATGGGCTGCTTGGTAGTGAACCTGCCAGTGGGGCTCCAATGATATACTTCCCAAAGCACNTAAAGAGTGAAGATGCAGGACCCCATCCCAAGCAAGCGAAATTAGAATCCTGGGGTGGGGTGGGCATGAGCAGGGCTGCTGAGACAANATCTGAAATTTAAATCAGTTGCTCACAAGATTCCCATGCTCAAAGAAANTTGAGAGCTACCCCTTTATGGTGGCATATAAATCAATTTTAGGTAAATTAAATTCTATGATAAATGTAGCAAGAGGAATTGGATGTTTAATGGAACCCTGTAGTGGCTCTTTTTGTGAAGGGAAGAATCCTTTTAAAATGCAAATAACCTACCACCTGTGTTTTTTAAATTTCAAAGACGTATTTATAGGGTTTTATTAGGCTACCTACATAGTTGCATAATGTCTCAAGTAAAGGGTTCATCCTCTTCCTCTTCTAGAAATCTCAAGTACATGTATTAAGCCAGGAATGCAGCTATGGGATCCTAATGTCAAACTTTGGCATTGAAAAGAATAAAGCAAAATAGAACACCAGGAAACAGGTCTCAGGAAGGGAGGAGGCCATAATGTGGGTTTTTTTTTTTATTTCACTTTTTCTGAGGAGGATTTTACTTTATTCTTAAGAGTTGCATATTAGTATCTTTTCTTGTGCAAACCTATCTAAAAAGCTTACAGGATTTAGTAACCAATAATTCCGGAGTACTCTGTTCTATTCTAGAATTCTTTTTCTTCCCTTTCTACCTCAAAACATTATTTGCCTTTTAAAAATCTCAGCAATAATTCAAAAAAAAGGGGTCATGAGTTCGGGGGGCACACATGGGAAGGGTTGAAGAGAAAGGAGGAAGGGAAGAAATGATGTAGTTATATTTTAATTTAAAAAATAACAAGTAAAAAATTTCAGCTCTTTCAACTGCTAATGAAAGTATCAACAACCGACAGACCAAGCTATGCAAACGTTACTATATGCAAAGACTAGGATGAGGAGTAAGAACACAAGCAAGCAGAACACAGCATCCTTGGCCTCCGGAAATTCTAGCAGGGAAGGAGTCTGTGTGTTTATATTCACAGGTGCACACAGATGGCTCAGTACTGGTATGTGACTGTGTAGAAGAGAACATTCAATAAGTGGCTCCAGAGCCAGATTAGAACCTTACCTCTGCTGCTTTATATCTTGTAACTTTAAGAAAATAGCTGAATATTTCTGGACTTTGATTTTTTTTCCTATCTAGAAAATATGAACAATAATGATCACTTCATACATTGCTTTGAGGTTTAAATATATTCATACAAGTCAATGCCAGTGGTCCTCAACCTTCCTAATGCTTCCACCCTTTACTACAGTTCCTCATGTTGTGGTGACTCCCCCAATCATAANATTATTTCATTGCTACTTCATAATTGTAATTTTNCTACTGTCATGAATCATAATGTAAATATCTGATATGCAGGATATCTGATATGTAACCCCCAAAGGGGTTGCNCCCCACAGGCTGAGAATCACACTACTGGCCTAGGCCTACACATGATAAGGGCTGTGTAAGGGTTGTTGTTATGCATGCCATTCTGTGAATATATATGGACACACCGAATACCTATTTGGTGTCTGACACTCAGTATATGTTTGACAGTTGAAGGAAAAATGGATATGTAACATCTAATAGTTAAGTACTAAATTATGAATCCAAGCAAGAAGGAGTAGGAACTGATGAGAGGATGTTGCATATTCAGAAACAGTTGCTGCAAGACAGGGGGATTTGAAATATGACTTTGAAAATGGCTTAAGGACTGAGGGTATGGCTCATTTTTACCTCAACCTTGCAAACATGAAGACCTGAGTTGGAGTCTTAGAACCCACATGAAAATGCCAGACATGTTGGCTCATACTTGTAATCCCAGCACAGGAGAGGCAGAGACAAGAAGATCCCTGAAACTCACTAGCCAGCCAGTCTAGCCTAATCTGTCAGCTTCAGGCCAATGACAGACACTATCTCAAAGGAAGTAGACAGCTGAGGTTTCTCTCTGCTCACTCACACACACACACACACACACACACACACACACACACACACACACATATACCTGTACACACATAAGCACATACATATGCATACATACACATGCATTGAAAAAAATGGTTTAAGATTTGGAGAAAGAGTTAGCATTATGGCTAATACCATCACCTCCCCAGACCACCCTGTTCTGCTTTCCAGAAATAAGGACATTTCTGGGCACATGACAAGCATGATAGTATACTATATGGAAAAAGGAATGGACATATATAATTAGCTTATATAAAAAGTAGATAATCCTAATAATCCAAGCAGGGAAGCTGTAAGTTTCAATACTAAGGAAAATGTCCTTGATCTTACAGCTGATGGGAGACACTGAGAGTTCATGGGCAGGCAAATGACCTGGAGAAAACAATGTTGAGGAAGACTACTTTTGCAATAGCAAGGATAAAATGAATTAAGGGAATGAGACAAAAGAAGAAAGATCAGTCAGAGGCAAAGGACCCAATGATTATCAACTAGCAGAAAGGAAAAGGGAGAGAGGGGATTTAGCAGGTTTTGATGATGAATAAGATGCTTTGAGAAGAGGCAGATGAGAGATAGGAAAATGGAGAAACAATAGAAGGAATAGAGAAAGTGAAATGAGGTGGGGAAATATATTTAGAGTGGAGGGAGATAATGGGTTCTGTATCAGACATGATGAAGTTGAAGGAAGAATTTTTAAGCAAAAATGCCCATCAGGCATTTAACACTATAATGAAATGGTCTGAGAGGGGATCCAGTTGAATATAAGGACTTAAAACACTCTCTTCATGGCACAGGAGATAAGTAAGTGAAGGAAGCCTGAAGGAAAGGGGTGATAGCTCTGTCTTAAAGGGTGGGAGGATGCTGAAGTAGTTTTCTATGCATTCAACATTAGAATATTCTAACTATATTTTTAAAAATAGAAGAACTATATGGTTTCCAACAAAAATTATAAAAAATAACACTGAAAAATTCTTAACTGAGAAGCACATAATTAGCACAAAAAGAAGTGGAAGCCACACTGGATATAGGTTGTATNNATGGTTATTGGGGAACAGGTTAAAATGAAGATGGGCTTTCTGGTCAACCTCAGAGGAGAGTCAAAATGCATGCTAACATCAGTTACCCCCATGACTACACAGCCAGCCTCAGAGCTAGCTTGCTGGCTTCGGTTGAAATATGGCATTTATTCTGGATCTGACATTTCAGGATTGTCATAAAGTCATGGGCTGAGTCATAGGCCCATAGGAACAAAGGGGATTATAATTTTTAAAACAAACCCATCTTAGATTTTGGATTTGAGCAGATACTAAATTATGACTCAAAACTTAGCTCAGTAAGAACTCACATAAGGTAGGTATAGAGCAGGAGATGTGATTAAGTGACCCTTTGATAGGCAATACATTAAGAGTTACCAACAAAGAATTCATAGGGAACTACAGTACCTTTCAAAAATATTTACAATAATAATAGAAGAAAAGAATTAAAGTGTCTTCTATCTGGACCCTGANAAAGTACTACTCTAGCTGGATCTAGGAACATGCTGGACCTCAACAAGGTATCTCATACAAAATGACTCCCTCCTGTTTTGCTTTAAATGCTATTTATGTCTGTATATCTGTGGCACACAGGTTCCTGGAATATACACTAGAACAAAAGAAAAAAGAAAGATCGCCAATTAATAAGACACGTAAAGTTGAAAGTGCCTTAGAACAGACTGTAAACCACATGTAAAGTATATGTGAAATATACATATGGCTGCCTAAACTATGTTACACCCTTCAGAAAACCCCCTGTGGAGATAGCTCATTTTGCTACTCAGGAAAAATGGAGATAGCCATGAAATCTAAGTCATGTGTAAGAAGCTATGGTCATGAAGAAGCCTGTCATGAGAATGACTAATACAGAGAATAGAAACNATTTGTTAAAACAGGCAAGAGGAGGATACTATGTTCAGGAACCAGGCCAGCAGTTGAAGATCTCCATTATTTAAGCTAATGTTATCTCTATCTCAAACCAGGATCACCCCATCTACATGAAAGGACTTTCAATTCAGCCTGCCTTTCCTTCTTTCCTTCCTTCCTTCCTTCCTTCCTTCCTTCCTTCCTTCCTTCCTTCCTTCCTTCCTTCCTTCCTTCCTTCACCTTGGCTGGGTAATTGGGAAAGTATTTCAAAAGAGGATAGAGGAAGAGCAAGGATTCAGGAAGGAAAAAGCAAGATCATTTCCAACATTTTTAATTCATTCACTTTCAGGATTGCTTTTGCCCAAGTGAAAAATTCTCCTTTATCATCTCTTTTTTTTCTCTACATCAAAGGAGAGAGACTAAACTTCACTAATTGCTGCAAGCACCAACACTGAATCCTTACAAAGCCACAAGGATTTTTTTAATTACACAAAATCAGAAAGTAATGAAAACATTCACCTGGTAGTTTCAGAACTAAAGAGACAGTGGAGACGGAAAGGTTAACAAAAGGCGTGGCTGCAATGATGTAGTCTCTAGTGTGGGGTGACTGGGAATTTGGAATAGTAGAAGAAAAAAAATATCATGCTGAGATTTGCATTTTAAAGAGGGAAGTAGATTAATACATGTATTTCTATTCTTTCCATTTTTGTGTGTTTGTGGTAGGTATGCATGTGTGCACATCTGCACCTGGGGTCTGAGGTTGATNTCAGAAAGCATCTTCACTGTTCTACCTTATTCAATGAAGCAGTGTCTCTCAGGCAAAGCTAGAGCTCATCAATGTGACTAGTCTCACCAGCCAGCTTGTTCTGGGGATGCCCTGTCTCCACTTTCAGAAGCTGGAATTACAGGTGGGTCCCAATATCCACCAGCATATATGTGGATTCTGNTGTGCTGCAGATCTGAACTCTGATCCTCATGCTTGAGGAGCAAGTGCTTGACCGTTGCTAAGCAGCCACAATATGTATTTCCATTTAAACATGAGATTCTTCCTTTCTGGGGCCATTTCTTGGGAGTTATTAATCCATTTCCCTCTTGATAATGCAAATCTGGACATGAGACATGTTCAAACTCAGCCTATGACATCATTGTGTGAGAAGATCATCAGGACAGACAAACTGAAGATCTACCTTGAAAGACAGGAGCATGTTATATAGGGCCTCTGGGATAAAGGAAGAAGAAGGTATGTAGGCTGAAGTCTGCCACTATGATGGGGCAAAGGCACAGAGAGTGGCAAGAATGCTTAAAGGGGAGAGGAAGAAAAGCTCCACTTAAGTCCACAGTTGACTCAGACTAATTCTTCTCTGGGAGATTCCTGANTTTCATTACAGACAATAGTCTCCTTTTCTACCAGGAGTTAACTCCTACCTGACAGCCCAGGGCTGACCCATAGTGTGCTCAATGACTTATGTGAGAACATTCATAACTCACCATCTGGATGTTGTGATGACCTACAGCTCAGGTGAATAGCTAATCTACTGGTTACTAGAATGNGGATGTACAAGGATAGGAAGAGACAAAAGAATGAAATTTAATTTTAAGAGCTAGGCTTGATGGTGTGTGCTCACAGTCATAGAACTCAGGGGGTTGAGGAAGAAAGGTCATAAATTTGAGGCCAGCTTGGGCTACATAGTGCNTCAAAAAATATTAAGGGACAAATATAAATTCTGGCACTTAAGCACAAACCCATATCCCCAACACTCCAGAAACTAAAAAGTTCAAGTATTCCCTCTCCTCAGCACTGACTTTTGACAGGGTTTAGGGTCAGAGGATGGGATCATA
>LZPO01035596.1:0-16297 GCA_001675575.1 Neotoma lepida | reverse complement strand
AACTCACAGAGATCCGCCTGCCTCTGCCTCCCGAGTGCTGGGATTAAAGGTGTGCACCACCACCGCCGGGCTATGCCACCACCACCCGGCGGGATCATATGTTAGGAAGGGAATGAGCCAGGCGGATTATGAGGAGCCCAAAGTCATGGTAAACACAGAATGGCTGAGGGACTTTCATATTCACTCAGATATTAGAAAGCTGGGTAAAGATATGAGCACCACTGTCAGTCATGTTAAAAGTTGCACATGCAATATGAAGAGGCATCCAACACGAACAGAGGGTAGAACAAGGAGGTAGCTCCATGTGCTAGAAACGCAACAGAAGAGAATCCATGTGATGCTTCAAGTGTTTGCTACCCCAAACCCCTGTACCACCAGAATACATGAACACAAAGAGACCAAGCAGCATAGTGCATGGAATCAGACGAAAACATTGATATTTGGCTCATTCTGATCTATTATGAAATCATAATTTTAATTGGTTCAAGCTACTATTCTAAGAATAGTACCCATGACCACAATGGTAGGTGTCAAGGAGAGCCTATCACCACTCCAGCTGAGCTATACAAGCTTCTAGATGGTTACCTAACAGCAATCCTAAACTAATACTTGAGTAATCCCATCTTTCCCACAAGTTTGGCAAAGTACTATGGATCAGTTGAGCAGGTAGTCTAAAAATGATGGTGGTGATGGTGGTTTCCAGAAACATAGTAGAGAAGGGGTCCTGATGCTACTTCTTTAAGTAGGGGCCAGCTAGACATTGGCCTCTGAATTCTGTCTTTTTATGATGCCACTATGTTTAATCCTCACCATCCAGCCCTTTGTAGGGTAGTAGCTGAATAGGATGATCATTGTTTGCCTCTGGGCCAACCTTGTTCTGATAGCACGGTGGCTGGATGGAACAGAAAATGCTGCTTCCAATCACGACTATGAGTCACTGACAGCATCAATATGGCATAATCACAGGGTCAAAGACCTTTACAACATTCTTCTGATNTACTCTTTCTGTTAGAGGCTAGAAGAGGCAAGACTTCCCCATGAATGAATGCCAGAGATGGCAAAGAGACAAAAGCAGCCCTGTTTTTCTCTCTAAGGGTTAAAGGATCAACAAGAATGACTTTTAGAAAAAGACTCATCCCACGACAGAGAAAGTCCTTGATCTCCCTGTCACGAACTCCTCTGAAATCGCTTCTCATTCACGACTAACATAAGACCAGAAAGAACAGCTGATGTTCCCAATGAAAGAACTGCATCCCAACAGATCGTGGTATGCCCGATTTAACAGAATCAAAGGGTGGCCCCGTGCTAAGTGAAGCAGACCAACTGTGCAAGTCCAGGAAGGAGAGCGAAATGACTTAGTAGTGCACACAAAAATAGGAAAGGTTTTCNTTGCCTTCAAGTTCTGTTTAANACTAGAGTCAATACAAAGTAAAGCTAAAGTGTTTGGTGCTGCCCTGAATGGGTGTAGAATCTAGAACAAGGGCAGAGGAGCTGTCTGTAATGAATTGATCCCAAGCATGCCCATAGTACTGTATGCTATGTGGGCATCCTGCTTCAGAATAGATATAGAAAAAAGAAGATCATTTTCCAGGGAACAATGACCTAGGTGAAAGAATAAAAACCCTGAGATGAGAATGGCCAAAGAAACTGGAGATGTTTTAGTCCTTAGAAAAGAAACTCCTCAAAGACAAAGGCCTTGACTTCAAACACTTGGAGTGTAATTAGATCTGTTCCTTGGGTCTCCAAGGGCTGGAAGCCACACAGGTGNGGAAAGCTGTAGCAAGTGAGGATGAGAAAGAGCTCTCAAGTATTCTTCCCTGCTGGAACAGGATGAAAACACCAAGGGATCAATGAGCTGCTGGTTGCCAAAGGGGTTCAAAGTAAGTCTGAATAAAATTTCACACAAAGGATTCAAAACTTTGCTCCAGAGTCTTGGTGACCCATCGGGTCCCTTCCATCCAAAACAAACTGATTCTAATGAGATTGTGTGGCAGGCCATGGGCATGCAGCACAGAGAAGTCTCTGTCCCCAAAGAATGAAACATTCCCTGCCCTGCTGGAGCCCATGGGGACACAGGGGGAAGAGGGAAGCTGGCTAAATTGTGAGGATGGTAGCCATACTTCCTGATGTCCTAAATGCTATTGGAACACAAAGAGGGACCGCTCATCCTGCTCTTTCTACTTCCCTCCTTCCTCTAACATCCATGTGCATGTGAACTTAAGAGTGAAGCTCCAAACCCCTCATCGTCCACATAACTTTCTTTCTTCCAAGCAGTGGTTCTCTGACTTTGACCATATCAGACTCACCTGGGAGAACTCTTTCTGTAATGAGACTGGCTCTCCTTTATTAACTCTCCAGGCCATTTTGGTACTTTGCAAACCTCTGCTCTCTGTAATCCTAAAGTGTAATTCAAATCCCAGCTCTAACTCCAATCCTGAGATAGGGAGCAAGTTAACTTTTCTATGCCACTTTGTAAATTGTCTATCTCTCCCCTATAAAACATGCCACCAGGAACACTGTGATGATCACATGCAGCAACATAAAAAAAAAAAAAAGCACATAGAACAGTTCAAAGTCCAGAGTAAGGGCTTGAAAACCTATAATGTCTGTCACTGTTTAGAAGACTGATCTATGCAGGGCACCTCTCTGACCCCTCCCATATCTCACCAACAGTTTGATTGACTGATTGATAGATTTGAGACAAGTCTTACTACGTAGCTCAGGCTGGCCTTCAACTGGCAATGTTCTTGCCGCAGCCCCCCAAGTACCCTGAATCATATGCGTGTACCACCCAGCCAGGCCCAACATCATTTCTCTAATAAGCTGGCAGCACAAGTGGACCCTCGCCCACTGCATCCTGGGATGCTTCCATTTGTTTGTATGCACAGTCAGCAAAGCTGCTCCACAAGGGAACTCACTGTCCTGGACTCTGGGCTACATTCCATCTCCCACCCCTCCTGAGGCCTGTCCCAGCAATCTGGCCAACATAGCCTATGTCCTTACCAGACCTCTATAGCTGGTCTAAAGCCGGATGAGGTCTCCACGAACAGGCTGTGTGACTTAGCTGGGTGAGGTGGACGTTCTATAGCCTCATTTCTCCCGAGAATAACTGTTCTATGCTATTCTCATCAATGGTGTTCTGAGTAGCACAAATCTCTGCATGGGTTTTCCCATATACCACAGGATGCTTGGGACTCATTGTCCTTTACTACTGAATGCCTCTGGTGCCTCTCGTCATTGAAGTAACAAAGAAGCATCCTCACACGTATCTGATGAGCTCAGACCATGGTAGGCTATAGGATAGTTCTCTAACTCTCATCTTGCCCTCCAGAAATGATAAATGAAATGTGACTAAAACCATCATCCAGTGGGTGTGGTGTGCTTTTTTAATCTCCCTCCCTTTCCTCTTCTTTCACTTCCTTTTTTTCCTCCCTTCCTTTTTTCTTTCCTCCATTTGACAGAGTCTTGATGTATGGTATAGTCTAAATTCAGACTCATTATGTAGGCCAGGCTAGGCNTGATCTCATGACCCTCCTGTCTCAACCTCCTTAGGGCTAGGATTACAGGCACGTTCCACAGCCACCGGCCTGGGTTCCTTTCTAAGGCAATAATGGAGAAGATTTTAAAAGTCCTTAGAGAGAAAGCATCAAGACTGTGATTTTAAGATAGCCAAAGAGGAAAGCAGTCTTGGAAATATCACCTGACTCATCACATACAGCTATGGGAGCCAAGAGGGTCTTCCCAGACCTGTACTGGGCAACTGATTGGAAAGTAAGCAGTGTTGGCCCATTCAAGGGCTCCCTTCCAATCCAGTTANACACAGCAGAGGTGGGTTTCTCTGTAACCTGGATCTCCCACCAAGCTGGGCCTAAGAAGAGCACTGAATAAAAAATGGTTCAATTACCTTCTGTCTTACAGTGACTCCCAATAAAAAGCCGACTTCCATGAAATCGTGGGGCAAAACTATGGGCTGAGTTGTGCACATTCTTCATCCATTCAGGAAGCATTTTTGTGTGTCTGCCATGTACTGGAAACCTTCTAAGCTAGGAACACACAGTAATAAGCAGGAGTGAACTTTGTGGCATGTATGCTTTGATGGAATTTCCTTCAAGATGTCTCCAGGACCATAGAGACCAGAGCTTATAATGTGCTCTGCCAATTTTTAATGTACTGTCGGTGGTTGCTTAACAAACTTGAGTCAGTTTGTTCATAGGTAACATACACCTAGTAACAGAATCTACCTTATGGGGGTATCTAAAGAATTAAATAATACATGCAAAACTTAGCATTTCAGTGCTTGGCTCAAAATACAAGCTCAATAAATGTCAAGCGTTTTTCCTAGTGAGGTAATAGAAAAATCAAGTGGGATTATTATCCAAAAGAATATGAAAGAAGAGGCAAAATATGTTCCAGGTAGTACTGAAGACATGAACTGTTAGTCTTAGTGATAGGAAGACATTCTTTCAGTTCTACAGTATCTCAATCAGATGATCTGGTCCTAAGCACTCACAGCAGACAGAGCCTGAAAGCTCCTTTGACTCATATCCTTCACATTAAAGGGAAGAAACCTGTTACCTTGAAGGCCAAGTGTANGTAAATCNTGGATAAAGCAGGAACTGTGCAGAGGGAACCTTAGATGTGAATTTAAGCTTGGACTCTACCATATCTCTTTCTGACCTCGAGCAAAGGGCATAGTATCTTAGACCCTAGGGTTCTTCATCTGTAAGGTGAAGGTGGAGGCCTGACACATGAGTCCCCTTGACCCCTTTTACTGTGATCCTAAGACATTCTTGATGGCCGCACACAGGATATAAAGACACCTCTAGACTAGATGCATGAAAACCAAGACCCAAAAGTGAGTAGTGTAGCAGGGGGTGGAGGCATCTAGTATGTGTGGAGAGGGTCTACATCAGACAAAGAGANCATGCCTCTGGATATTAACAAGACAAAGGAAAAGAAGTCATTTTTTACTTGAGTTCTGCTTTTTAGCCTTTGTAAGCCTTCATCTATGAAATAGAAACTCTTATTGCAAAGATCAAACAAGACTTAGTATAGCAACTGTTGCACATTGCTTACCATGTATCCCTGTTCTAAAGACTACATGCNGAGCTCTGTCTTTAAAGTAGCCCCATGAGCTAAACATCCTCATTCTCCCCATTTTACAGACACAGAAAGGAGAACCCACAAAGGTGAAGTAATGTGAACAGGTTAGATTGCTTTAGTAGAAGGGTCAAGAGGTCAGTCCCAGCATCCGGCTCAGAGTCTGGGCTTTATGTAACCCAGGGTGGCCAAGCCTTCCCTTAAAGGGCCAGATGGTATTTCAGGTTTTCTCAGTTCATGCTTTGTAGCTCACAAGCAACCCAGACAGTAGGAGGGGAGTGAGTAGAGCTGTGCTCAGATGAAAACTTTATGAACAGTAAAAGCCAAACTTCACAAAGCTTTTGTGTTGCCAATTATATTTTTGGTAGTCCTCCACCACTGCGACATGTCAAGCTCCTTCCTTGACATTTGCCAACCCCACTCCAACCCATGCTNCCTCCCCTGTGGTACTTAAGCTGCTGCTAGAGAACACATCTGCGAAGNGGTCCACAGAGATCACTTGGTGATGGTGGATGGATGCTCTTTCTTCCCCATCCCTAATCTCGTCTACCCTGCTCCTCCTGTGAACCAGACCAAGCAGGTGGTCCATGCAGCGTGCAGCATAAGAGGTGAGGACTGAGGCTTTAGCAATGTGGACCACAACTTCCACAGTACAGACAACCCAGGTGGTGCCAAAGGGAAGATAGACCAGAAATCCAAGGCCAGTGTTTATCAAAGGTTAACTCATTGACACTTTGGGCCTTTGATAAAATGATGATTCTGCCTTAATATCTCTAGGTGGGCCCTGAGCATCTGCTTTTATACTGAGCTCTTAGAAATTCCAGTACTGCTGGTCCTGCTGCCACACATGGGGCTTCCGCAGCATCCCCTTTGCATCCTCAGGCCTGAGTCACACATGTTAGATGCTGTCTCCTGACCNCAGGTTCACATCAGCATCCCTCGCCTAGACTGAGNGACTCCCTGGATACAAGGTAATGCTTGGGACAGATAACTAGGTCCCCTGGTTGACTTACACTGAAGTGGAAAGGCAATGAGGGGCAGAGGTCAAGAGTTGGCAGACGATGGAAGCCACAAGCTCCACTGTTACTTCTTTTGGAAGCAGGAGACCAGGCTTCTGAGGGCCTCTGCAGAGAGCAGCCCCTCCTTCTGNGCTTGCCTGAGTCCTGATGGACAGAGCAAGAGGCCTATTTCCTCATTGGGCCTGTGAATAACTAGGGCACGTCCACAAGGTCACAGTTATTCATTTAAATTCCAGCTCTAATCAGCAGACAGAGCCTGAGAAATTATCCATTCTGAGGGGAGAGGCTGAGAGAGCATCATAAACAGTCCTTAGGCAGGAGCGAGAGGTGCCAAGAGACGGATGTAGAAAGGAGGGCTCTTTCCACTACTGTCCCCTCTCTTTACATTCCAAATGTTTCTTCCCTCTCTTAGCAGAGAGTTCTGGAACATTCAGAAATGGGGAGAAAGTTGAGGGAAGAGCAGGGAGGCACACTGCCTACCGACAAGCTGTCCAGGGAGACCAGTGATTAATCCCAGTGAGCAAAAGTGGATGAAAAGACCTGATAGGGAGGGTCATTTCCAGAAAATACACGTGGTATATATCTTTGGTCTAGAGATCCCTTCCCTTTTGGGGGCTTCAGTTTCCTTAACTATAATGTCTGTGNTCCTTGAGCAATACACCCTCAAGCTCTACTGTGTCTAGGACCCTCTAGAGTCAGATTACCCCTATGTTTATGGTCACTCCTTCTATCCAATAAACACTAGGTTCTATGTGCTATGTACTATGCATGGATACAGTAATACGGACACAAGTAAGACATGATGCTGGCCCACAGGACTGCTTGGAAATGTGGGCTTTAGAAGAATAAGAGCATAGACTCTGATGGCATCTGAATTCTAAGGTTCTGGTCTAGTCACTGCCAGGAGATGACCACTGGCCTATTACTGGAGCTCCCCGAGGCTTCTCGTTTGCAGCACACACAGTAATGCCCACCTAGAGGAGTTAACATAAAGATGCAGGAGAACGCTCATTCATCTTCCCAAGATCTGCAGGTGGCACTAGAAATGCTTGCTGTTGTCTTTATTATCCTGAATCCCTTTGCCTAGCCTACGGTGAGGGGCTTTGAACTTATGCCATGTTGCAGTCCAGGGGAACTTTCCTGCTCTTTTGACCCAGGTACCCAGGACTCACTGTCAAGAGTCCCCAGCCTGTCTCTGGAACTCTGGGAAAGGTTTTGCACACAAGTCCTATCTCAAACTACATTTTACAGTAGGATTATTTCTAACCAATATGCTCAGCATGTAAAATTCACCAATTAATCAATCATTCCTTTTATAGTCTTCTAGCAGCCTCTGGGTAAATAGTTACNTTAGCTCATAAAATCCCCAATATGGCTTCCTGGGGGGAAGGAAAAAAGAATCAGAGAGCCACTAAAGGCTTCGGGTGTCAGAGCCACAGGGCTGTTGGCTCCAGATTGCCTGGCCAGGAGCTGAGAGAGGGTGGAAGGCTACTCACTAACCTCCAGCAGGCCTGGCTTCCACAGGCCAGCCCCTGCCATATCTGTGGCCACAACTGAAGGATCTAAACCAAGAGTTTTCTTCAGGCTTAGAAACCACAACAAAATAATGGAGCTGGAGGAGTAACAGGACTGGCAATCATCCCTAGACACTTCAAGGGCAAAATGAAGGTCACAAAACTTAAACTTAGGCTGGAGTCCCCTCCTGGTCCTGCTATTCAATAACTGGATGAGTATAGCACATCACTTAACCTCCCTGGACCCTCACTTAATCAGCAATAAAATGGGGCTCAGGCCACATACCTCAGAAGGTTATTAAGAAAATAAAATGAGATAATGGTCATTAAATAGAGATGTGTCAGGGAAGGAGGGCATTAACAGTTGCTATTATCTAAAGAAGGGCAGCCATAGACCTCCACCCCTTTGAAGAGATCAAGGAAGGCCTCTGGTCCCCTCTGTCATTCTCTTCCACACAAGACCAAAATGGTGACCTTGTGAGAATCAGAAGAAGGGTTCCCCCATGGACACAGGCTGGAGGAGAGAAAAGCAGGCTGAGCTTCAACCCCATTCATTCCTTATCAGGACGACTCTGTACCATCTATGCCATCAGTCGGCTTGCAAACAAGACCTGAGGTATTGATCTTAGTCCCTTACTTCCTTGGATTAAATAGTCTGCTACCAGAGAGGCTTCCCCTGTCCACTCTCCATAAATTAGTGATTTCTCCTTTACAATATTCCACTTTCTCCATACCATTTAGCAGTCACCACATGCTAGGATACACATTAATACATGTATGTGTTGTGTATACATGCATATATGCACCTATACAGATGTATGTGCATCCGTGTACCTGCTCCCATTTAGAATAAAAATATATGAAACTAGGGATTGTCTTCTGTTTGGTTTATCATTTCATTCCCAGTACCTGATAATACATATTTGTTGACTGAATGATTGAACTAAAATCTTTTTAAATAGAAAGAATTGATCTAATGTTATGTATGTATGTATATGTTCATGCACATGCAAGTGCATGCCCACATGTGTGCATGTGTATGGGGGCCAGAAGACATGTTTGGGTATCATTCTTCGAGATGTCCTTTTATTTATTTATTTATTTATTTATTTATTTATTTATTTATTTATTTATTTTAAGATAGGGCATCTTACTGGCCTGGAACCAACCAAGAAATCTAGACTGATGAGCTAGGAAGGCCCAGGGAACTGCTGGTCTTAACCTCTCCAGTGCTAAGGTCATCAAGTACATCCCTACACCAAGAATTTTTTTAAATATTGGGTCTGGGGCTAGAACTCAGGTCCTCATGTATGCACAACAGCGCTTCACCAAGTGAGTAAGCTATGACTCCAGTCCTAGTGGTATTTTTGTGGGAAGTGTTGCCCATGCTGTGTTTCAAATAAAGATGAAGGATAGGCAGAAAAGTAACAACAACAACAAAAAAACCCTTCTCTGTATATGATGAAAATAACTAACAATACTGTACTCTTACAATGTGTAATCCCATATATAACAATGATCAGAAGGACCCTACCAAAGTATGTGATTATTTTAGGTATTCAAAACCAATAGAGGATGTATTCATTTGGAGAAGCAGATGACAGAAAAAAAAAAGGTCATATTATCTCTAAGCCAATAACAAACAAGTGGGCAATCATACCATCAGGGAATGCTTACAAGATCATCAGTCACTGAGAAGTTGCAGTGATGAACCCAGCATATAACATTGAAGTGTAAATTGGTCTTGGAGTTCAGCTACTTCCATTGATGAGTTCTATGACTTTGGCAAGTCTATTTAACCTGTCAGACCCCAAATTTCACGTACTTTAAACTGTACTTAACAATCCCAATCTTATATTTGTTTTCTAAGGATTAAATATAAAAAGGACTAAGTGAACATGAAGATATTCTCCCTTCCTGTCTGTAACTAACCGTTCTTCTTAAATCAAAGTTCTAGCTAGTTTAAAATAGATGTTACAATAATCTAAATCATCTCACATTTTGTACCTATGAACGATTAGGTCCTCAATTATGGTCTTATATATTCCCATATATGTATATGCCCAAACACACACAAGGCTTAAAAGTAGGNCTCTGGGTGAGCATGCACTTTCAACAGAAGTGTACAATTATCATGAAAACGGGCCTTCTATGTTTCTAATAACAAAATCCAGTCAAACCCTCTTTTTGTTTTTTTTTATAGTGAACATGTATTACTTGCATAGCTATTAATAAATAGGATATTATCAATGTCATTGTAGAAAATAGGGATTTCTTAGAAGAAAGAAACCTTACTTTACCCATATAATTTCTGGGTTGAATAGCTTATATTGTCAGCATTTAACTACAGGAAGTTATAGCTATAAAACAAGGCAAAAGTATTCATTGCATTGGATTGCACACAGCTAAAATCCTTTTAAAAATATTTTCCAAAAATGTTAATTTTCCACTTCTTTGATTCACACAGAATTCATAAGGAAGCAATCACTTAAGCCAGGGGAAACACATTCCATTGGTTTTAAAATAGTTCTTCAAAGCCAGCAAAAAATGCTTACTTCAAGGCATTTCTTCTTCTAAACCAAAAATCAGTGAAAATGCAACATACTAAGATTTTTTAATCCCTGGGAAAGGGGGTCACTCAGAATCAAACCATGCACAGTCTGGCAGAAGGCAAATTCCCACAACAGCTGTGCGAACAAAGACTCACCTGGACCTTGACTGACATCTGGGGCAGCGATTTCAAAGCAAAGGAAAAGGAGAGGAGAGAGAAATGAAGAAGAATGTTAGAAGTGCACCCACACACAATACCATGTGTTCTTGCATGAAGGTCATGCAAGCCCCCACATGTCCACCTTCACCCAAAAACCACCCATGCAAGCCAAGGAAACCAAGCTCCCTTTTCACTGTGCATGTAGCAAAAGAGGTAAGCCCCGCATCTGTCCGGAAAGACATCATCCTGGAATCAGATAGGGCTCCAAGAGCCAAGCAACCTAGAATCCTATAAGAATATTGGTTAAAATATTCTGGTTGGTTTCTGCACACTGGCACCCACGCAAATCCTCCTCTTTTCCAGATACCAAACACTGGACGCGAAGTCAAGTGAGGTTTCCCAGCAGAGAGGAAAATGAATTAACCACTCCCTTGAGGAAGAAAGAAAAAGAGACATCANCATTAAGAGCAAGCTGCAGCATTCGTTAGCATGGAGGGCAGAAGGACAGAGGATGACAAAACACAGTGACCATTCTTCATCACAGACTGCAACGTGAGTGTGAGATTGTGTGTGAACCAAATATTCACCATAGGAATTGAAACTCTGTTTCCCTGCTTTTCACCCCGTCACTAATGACAAGAACGACCTGCTATGAATCACTTTTNTCAGGAGCAATTGAACACAGAGCCCTGGAAAGATTGACACATGAATTAAGCCAATGAACTTTTAAAACACACAGAACAGTTCACTCCCATCATCTTCATCAACAATGGGATGTCTCCTTCATCCTCCCACTCTCAGCTGTGAAATAGAATTGTACCAGGGAAACCTAAGTGAAAATGGCCTGAGGTGTTGTTAAAAATCCAGTTTAGCAGCAGCATAATCTACAGCCGAGGCAACCAGAGGCTGACTTGGAAACCACTGACCATCAGGAAATCCTGAGTGGGTGCACTTAGAATCACTGGATAGTTGATCTGAGAAGACCTTAGGCTTATCTAGTTTGTTATTATATTTGTTGTTGTTGTTGTTGTTGTTGTTGTTGTTGTATTAGGATGGAAGGTAAAGGTACTGATGGATTATTCCACGTTTGCACAGCCAGTTCAGAGACAGAGCTCAGAAAATAATCTTCCATCTCTGAATCCTATCAAGTTCAACATTCATTCAACTGAAGCCCAGATCTCTTAAGACATACAGGATGAGCTTAATTTGTAGGCTAAAGGAATACCCTTAAGCCACAGGAAAGATAGGTAGGTATCCCCCAGTGACCCCATGAGTAGATCACCATTAATCCTCTGTGGCCTTAGGACAAGACAGGTAATGCTCTCCATGCCAATCATGAAACACCTGCAATCAGATTTGTACAGCACATCCTTAGGGCTTTTACCCTAGGAAAACCCAGGCTCTCACCAGACTGAGCTGTGCCCCAGCATCCAGGAGGGACATAGTTAGAGCAACAGCTGAGGATTCACCCAGCATGCGCCTTGCAAGCCTGGGAAGCTATATATGCGCAAAGACACATCTAAAGAACTTTGAATCATTCCGTAGCCATGCCCCCTTTCAGGTTTTCTGGTAAGTTAGATTTAGGGGTGGAATGATGAGAGAGGGGAAGAAAGGAGGTAAAGTAGAAGAGGTGGGTAGGAAAAGGAAGCCACAGGAATAACTAAATGNTGCCATTAACTGTGACTGATGGATTGCCTAGAATAGTGGTCTCATTAAAATACCCCTTAATTAAACAGGATATCTGTGGTGAGAATGTCAACACTGTTGTTCATACACAGTCTTTGAGGCCTCCAAGATCCAGTGAGACAGGAGCCCTTGGAACCCCAATGGTCTTTAGACGTCAGTTAGTGAGCCACGTTGGCACTGTGATTACAATCCTGAACTTGGAGACAGACAGGTGTGAGCTCACATCCCAGCTTGCTCTGCAGCCTTTAGGCCAATCACTGAGCTTNTCTCTAATTCATCTTCCTCAGCTATAAAAGTGGGAACAGAGCCTCCCCCATGGGGGTGTTAGGAGACTTAAATGCTTGCAAAGCACTTAGTACCAGGCAAACACTGTATAAATGGTAGTGGCTTTTATTGTTACCCTTTGAATTACCACAGACGGAATTACCAACATTTATTGACCAGATGGTTCACTGGAAACATCAGGAGACCACAGGAAGTAAGCCTGTGACTCGGCTCCAATGCTTCTACTTATGAGCCAGGATGAAAGCTCCAGCCCCACCCCCACCCCATCCCTCACCCCACTCATCAGTGCCAAGTAAGGTGAGAAGNNACTGGAGTCTGGTGTGAGTAGGAAAAGAGGTTGAAACAAATTCCATGATTATTTCTTCTGTTTTAGCCCCTCATACTTCAACTCAGTGCAGTTGCAATCCTATACATAAAAACACAGTACCTCTTCTCATCACAGAAAGGCAACATTAACAGCTGTAAAAGCCCTTTGTCCAAAAAAAATAAAAAATAAAAGTGGTAGAGGCAGGAAGTGAGAGATGGGGGGTCCCTTGGGACTATGGGTGGAGGTAGGAATGTCTACTAGCAGTGAGAAACTTGGCTACCTCTATATTGTCTCTCCTATAACAACCCCCATCTCTCTTCTAGGGAACCCCCTTTTCCACCATTAATCCATGTGATTGGTAAATATGACCCCTACTCTTACCTCTGTTCCAATAGGAGTCCTGTGANTCCACTCAGATTGTGGCAATATTCTACCTTCTGGACCCATAATTCACCCAAAAACATACATGTGACCCAGGCCCAACCGATGAGAGTCTTCCGAGGGAATTTNACTGAATTGTTAGGAATTAATACTAGCTTCCATCTTTGTCACCATATGCAGACTGCCTCCATACTTGATAATGAGGGCAACACAAGAGGAAACAAGGCCTCACTGTAAGATCGGGGAAGGTTAACCGGCCTAGAATCAAATCCCAGCTCTGCCGTCTANCCACANGCAATTGCCTCAGCATCTCTGAGCTTCAATTTACTCTTCTACAAGCAGAGATCCTCATAGTATCGATCTTAGTGAGCTGTATCCAGGGAAATCCTGTATTCACCTTCAATACATANNAACTGAGTACCAATCATAGGCCAGACCACATTTTCTTCACGGAAGACACACACCACAAGTGAATGAAACAGGCTTAAAACCCTTGGGTTTTAAACGGGTGATAGGAACAAGACAAACATACATGTATAATGTGACGTGACANAGTGATTAGTATCATGAAGAAAAAAGAGACAAGGTAAATGGCAGCAGGAATCCCTGGGTCAGTAAAGATTGTTAAAGAAGTATTTCAGAGGAAATAATGTTCTATTTGGGCTGACACCTGAAGAAGGTGAGTCTTATACATCCTTGATGAAGACTGCCCAGGCAAGAAAACAGCACCTGAAAAGGCTGCAGGCAGGACCCACTCTGATGGTTATTTCTACTGAGAGGACAAGGGGTCTGAGGACTGGCTCCCTTAACCTGCAGCTCTGCCCCTCACATGCAGTCCTCAGCAGGTCACANATGTTCAAAAAGCACTCAAGGCTGAACAAACCCTGATAGGAACTATCCCTGACCTGGTCTGAAGCCCCCTCCCTCACGATTTCCCAACTCCAACCAGGGAATGTAAAAAAAAAGAGAAGCAGGATTTGAACCCCACCACCACCCTTCACCCACTTTCTCCAGCATCACAAGCAGGGGAGAAGTAAATCAGGGCATTCCCACCTGCACTCATGGATGCTGATAACATAGCCAGCAATGGCTTCCACCACAAGCTCAAAGGAAGCCATTTGTTGGGGGAGAGAAGGGCTTTAAGAAAGGNCCCTCCACCTGCCACTGCTACATTTGGAGATGTGGCCNTCCTTGGAGAAGCTCCCTCCCACCTCACCCTTTATTTGGACTAGATCATATCAAGAGCTAAGAGTCCAAAATTCCCCTACTTTCTTCTTCCATGTCCCCTCACATCCTTGAGGAGGTTAGGGAAGCATGGGGTAGGATGCACAGCCAGACTCCTGAAGGACAGTCCCAGCCAAACCTTAGGGGACACCACCTGGTGAACTCTGCCTTGAGTCTGACCTATTTTCTAGGAGAGAAAATAGAATATAGATTTAAATGCAGTGGCACTCTGGAAAACTACAGGCCCAGCAGCGTGAGAAAATAAAACAGCAGGGGGTGGCGGAGAAAGGCCTGGCACTGGTGANCATACTGTTTCATCTGGTTGTCAATGGCCCTTGCTTCTACAATTCGCCCCCACTTTTTATTCNCCTAAAAACTGATACAATGCTAAGGAGATTGCTTAGCAGAGAAAGTGCTTACTTACAGNACAAGGGTGAGGACCTGAGTTCAAATCCCCAGAACCCATGTAAAAAGCCAAGCACCATCAATCCATCTCAACAACCCCAGTGCTCCTAACATGAAATGGAAGACAGACACAGGGAGCTTGCAGGCCAGCTAGCCTGGCATATGTTGCAGGAAATGGCAAGGCAATCCTGCCTCAAATAAAGTCGAAAACAAGGATCAACACTGAAGTTGTCCCCTGACCTCCATACACATGCTCACATATATACATATATAGACACACACACCATACACACCTATACAAACACAAGAAAAATAATACCCACTATTTATGTATGTGTTTCAATGGGTCGGTTCTGCTGACCAGGGCTGCTTCCCCACACGTGGACTCTAGGCACTAGCAGAGGAAGCACTAAGGATATTAGCTTCAGAAATAGGAACATTAAGACAAGAGCTAGATACACCTGTGGCTCCTTCCCAGTCTGGTTTTCTTGCTGTGTGGCCTCAGAAAGGATTTCTGGTAATATATATGAAATGCTTATCTTTCCCTACATGAAGGAAATTAGATTACCGGTTAATATTGACTGAGGGTTTCTATGTGCCAGGTACTTTACAGCAACTACCCTAAGAAGTGGGAGCTGTTGTCACATCCAGCTAAGGGAGTGATGGACAGAAAGCTTAGGTAATTAATCTATGAGCCCTAAGTCACAGTCTATAGAACCAGATCCTGGCAATCTGGCCATTGCGTCCTCTCTGTGCCATTTACCATGCTGGCAGCATTACCTCCAAAAGAAGGTGCCTATAAGAAAATAAGATGAAAGCAACACTAAACATCATCAAGTTCATGTGTACACAGTATTTTCAGAGTGCTGGGCACTGTGCCATGTGGTTTAGATGTACCATTTCATTTTAACGCTTGCCACAAGCCTATCGGGAAGGAGCACTGTTCATTCCATTTTACAGGTTAGGAAACTGAGACCTAAAGAGGATGCATTATTGTTACTAAAACCTCTCAGCCTCAGAGTATATCAGATAAGGCTCAGGCTTTATGAATAAATAGTTCCAAGTAAGACAGAAAACAATTGGCCCAGGAAGATACAGATGAGGTAAAAGTGCTGGTCAGCTCACAGATATATAAGTATCAGCCAGGGCAGGGGAAGCAGTTAAACTCAGCCTGACATGAACAACTAGAGCCCTGGTATGGAACCCCCCCCCCCGTTACTAATGAAGCCATGCTCCACCTGCCCAGGCCTCATAGAATATCCAGACTCTCTTGCCCAATTACCAAAACCCACATGGGTCTCTTCTGAAGAGCCATTCTCCAAAAGCAGACCAGCTGACTGTTATGTGTGCTCTGTTGTTAAGAAGTGGCCAAGGGACTGAGGGGATAATTTCATAGGTAAAGTGCTTGCCATGCCAGCGTGAGTACTAGAGTTGGACTCCCAGAATCCATGCAAAAAGTTAAGCATGGTAACAGATTCCTGGAGCTTACTAGTCAACCAGTCTAGACTAACTGGCAAGTCTCAGGTCCCAGTGGGAGACTCTGTCTCACAAAGCAAGGTGCATAGCTCCTGAAGGTCAACACCCAGTGTTGACCTCTGTCCTCCCCACACACGCACACACACATGCATACACACACACACACACACACACACACACACACACACAC
>LZPO01035595.1:0-23619 GCA_001675575.1 Neotoma lepida | reverse complement strand
AATGATGTTATCCTTTGTCATACAGAGTTTCCATTTTATGAGATCTTGTTTATTAATTGTTGACTTAGTGTCTGTGTTAACAGTGTTCTGTTCTGAAAGTCTTTTCCTGTGCCAATGAGTTCAAAGCAATTCCCCACTTTCTCTTCTATCAGGTTCACTGTAACTGACCTTATGTGGAGGTCTTTGATCCATTTGGAGTTGAGTTTTGTGCAGGGTGATGAGTATGAATCTATTTGCATTCTTCTACATGCAGCCGTCCAGTTTGACCAGCACCATTTGTTGAAGATGCTGTCTTTTTTCCAGTGTGTATTTCTGGCTTCTTTATCAAAAATCAGGTATCCATAGGTATGTAGATTTATGTCTGGGTCTTCAATTGATTCCATTGATTGCCATGTCTGTTTTTATGCCAATACCATGTTGCTTTTATTACCAAAGCTCTGTAGTACAACTTGAAATAGGAGATGAAATACCTCCATCATTTCTTTTATTATTCAGGATTGTTTTAGCTATCCCAGGTTCTTGTTTCCATATGAAGCTGAAGAATGTCCCTTCAAGATCTATGAAAAATTATGTTAGAATTTTGATGGGGATTCCATTGAATCTGTAGATTGCTTTTGGTAGGATAACCATTTTTACTGTATTAATTCTATCAATCCAAGAGCATGAGGGATCTTTCCATCTTTTGATATCTTCTTTACTTTCTTTCTTCAATGTCTTAATAAGTTTTTATCATACAAGTCATTCACTTGCTTGGTTAAGGTTATTCCAAGATATTTCATATTATTTGAGGCAATTGTGAAAAATGTTTCTCTGATTTCTTTATGTATCTGTCATTTGTATATAGGAAAGTTACTGATTTTTGTGAGTATGTTTTGTATTCAGCTACTTGTTGAAAGAGTTTATGTGCTGTAGGAGTTTCCCAGTAGAATTTTTAAGGTCACTTATNTATACTATCATAACATCTGCAAATAAAGATACCTTGACTACTTCCTTTCCAATCTGTATCCCCTTGAACCTAATTAAAAAATAGGATACAAAGCAAATGGGTAATTCTCAAAACAGGAAATTAAAATGTATAGCCACTATGAAAATCAGTGTGATAGTTCCTCAGGAAGATGGGAATTAATCTACTTCAAGATCCATCTATACCACTTTTGGATATATAGCCAAAGGAAGCTTCATCCTACCACAGAGATACTTGCTCAACCATGTTTATTGCTATTCTATTCATAATAGCCAGGAACAGAAAAAAAACTTAAATGTCTCTCAACAGAAGAATATATAAAGAATGGTACATTTATACAATGCAGTATTATTACTCAGCCTTAAAAAAAATGAAATCATGAAATTCACAGGTAAATAAACAGAACTAGAAAAAACTGCCCTGAATGAGGTATCACAGACTCAGAAAGAGAAATATATTATGTATTCACTTATATGTAGATATTAGCTGTTAAATCAATGATAACCAAGCTACAATCCATAGAAATAAAGAGGTTATATATAAAATAATGCACTAGGAGGGAACAAATAGGTCTCCCTTGGAGAGGGAAATAGAATAGACAATTACAGATTGATGAGAGGGGACTAAGATGGGAGGATCAAGTAGAGTGGGACAAGGGATGGAATTAAAGGAGACAAAGCTAAAATTAAGGGCCATATGAGGGGTAGTATGGAAACCTAATACAGTAGAAACTTGCTAAATTATATACATATATGAAGGATATCCAAATGAAATCACCAAATAATGAGGGAGACAGTCCCATCTGGCCATCTCATGTCACCAAACGAAGCTTCCAGTACCAGGAATGGGTTACATCTAATTGAGTTGTTGGCCATAGGAACCCCCAAATAACCTAGGCTGTTTCCAAGACAATAGGTTGCTCTCCACAAAACTAACAGCAAGGCCCCACTGCTAAAGACAATGCCTACATAACTCACTGAACATGGAGAAATGAAGATGGTGACTACATAGAGCCTTCACACCTACACGCAAGCATTTTTTGGTACACAATGATGTTCTGCCTGTAAGATATGCTAGTGCACAAAGTTTGTGGGAATGACTAACCAATATCTGATTTGACTTAAGANAGGCTCCATAAGATGGAACCCACACCTGATACTGCTTGGGTGACCAAGAACCAGAGAATCATAGCTAGCCAAGGGACCTAGGATAAAACCAAACAATACTAGTTTAAAGAAAGAAAAAGAAAATGCAATAAAATTACTCCTACTGACATTCTGCTATACTCATAGATAGTTTCTTGCTTAGGCATTATCAGAGAAGCTTCTTCCTCCAGTAGATGGGGACAAATACAGACACCCACAGCCAGACATTCTGCAGAGAATAAGAGACTGAAACACTCAGTCCAAAATGGGATGTCGCTATAAAATCCATCCTCTCAGGGCTCAGGGAACCTCATGAAGAGGAGGCAGAAAGATGTCTTTCGTATATATATTATGTTTTCCAGTTTAGTGTTTTTATTGGATTCCTGAGTGTGCAGACAAGTGGGTCTCCGTTTCTCTTGGCCTCATCTCCTTCCTTGTGTTTGTTTTGTCCAATTCTGATATGTTAATTTTTGTTTTATCTTTTATTTTATTATTATTCCATATAGCCTGCTTGTTTTCTAATGTGAGAAAGAAAAGAGTTGGATCAGGATGAGCAAAATAGGAAAGAAATGGGAGGAGAGGGAGGAGAAACTGTAATCAGAATATATTATGTAAGAAAAAAATCTATTTTCATTAAAAGGAAAAAATAAAATAATTTTAAAATGAAAATATGTGGAATAACTTTATAANCTATGAAAACTCTAACTATGAAGTACTATTATCACTTTTATTTCCTTTCTTAAAAATTTTGAACATTGGCCAAATGTTTAAAATCATTTGTATGAACATTATTGGTCCCTATTATTCTTGTACAAGGAACTTAGTTCACCCAACATAGAGGAAAGGTATTCAATAAGCAACATTTATAACATAAAGTCCCCAAGTTGGAAGAAACCAAAAAAAGAAANACATTGCAAAACAAAAATAGAAGGTTTTTGCTACAAGGCTATTAAAATTTTCTAGATAGAAACAGAACAGATAAGCAAATGCAGAATCCTTCTAAGTGTGGAACTTGTGCATCTGACTAGGGCACATACCCACAATACCAATTCTGGAATGATAATGCACTTCTACAACCTTAAAGAAAGCTAGAAGGCAATAGAAAAATCATCTTCAGAATGCTGAAAAACTGTCAACCTATTGGTTTATGTCCATCAAAAATGCCCTGTAAGAACAGACATTTTCAAATAAAGAAAAGCAAATATAAGGTATTCATGAATAGACCTGAACCATGGCAGGCATTAAAAGAAGTGTTTCAAGCTCAAGGGCAATGACAGCAGAGAAAAGGATCTTCAGGAATGGATAAAGAGCATCAAGACCAGTAAAATGGAAGTCTAGATCTTGTTCTTAATCTGAAACAATGAAAGTTTTCCAAAGAGTTCTTTAGTTGCAACATTAAAAACATACTGTAAGAAAGGAAGTCATTGGGGAATGAAAGACCATTCAGATCCTTCACGTAGAAGGCTCTTGCTGTCTAGACCTCTAACAGCAGCAACCACAACAGAGAAAGGTCATGATGAATCTCAGGTGTAACATAAAATCTATGCTCTTTCCAAATATATCATTAGATTTCAAATTAAAAAAAAAAGAAAAGCAGAAAGTATTTTCTTGTTGTGTGGTACTGCAGAGGATGAAATTTGTGTTAATATCCATTTTGTTCTAGAAGAAATATGCTACCTAAAAATATTTTTACATCATTGCTTTGGCATAATTCACACATGAAAAAAAAATGATTCTTTTCAATAAAGAACTCCTCCCTCAAAACTGTATAAGTTCCAAGTCCACAAACGCAAACCCACACTGGACACTCAAACAAAACTAAATAATACAGAATGATGGAATGTTTACTAGGAATTAAGCTTTAACTCTACTCCCTAAACTACCTTGTGCATTTAGAATATTAGTGGTTTCCTGAAGGATAAGATGCACTTCTGAGCATTCCTCCAGATTACATCAAGCCTTGTCTCCTCTAAACCAACAGTGTAGATTAGTATACAGCATATTCAAGACTCAAACCATCATGCTTATGCCAATGATCAAAGAGTTCATAAAATTTGGGCTCACTTCCTTTATGAGAGTAGTTTCTAAAAATACAAATAAAGACATTGTTTGAGCTCATGTATTTGTTATGTGACAATTCATTTCCATAGCAAAAGCATTGGTCGGGTTTTCCTGAAGTACTGCTTGTTACAATAATATCTTTCTGCGCACATTCTGGCCCATTTTCCATTTTCAGGGGCTTGGAGGCAGGGCTCCAATAAACCTTAAACTCTGTGTTAAGCTACTGTTGCCATCATAGACTATGTTAAATTAATGTGGCTGTCTTTTGTGCTAAAGGCTTCTTCTCTCAATATACTGGGACAGGAGGAATGGAAAGCAGCCTTATCTTTAGGGAAAGAACTTATACTATGGTTTTAAATGTGATGTGTTGAGCAATATACCAATGAAGATTAATGGAAGGAAACGTTACTTTGGGCTGTATAAAAAAGCCTTGTTACTTGGATTCATAAAAGCCTCCATACATTTTGAGAGCTAAAGGAGAAGGCTGAAGCAAAATGACAGTAGACAGCCAAAACCCAGGAGAGAAAAATCATTCCACAGAATCACCTTTTTTTTCTTTGATTCTCTGACTTTCCTTCTTATTTTCCACAGCTAAAAAGTATCAGGTGACTAATGTGTTACATAAAACATAAATTTAGGAATCCTAACTTAGACCTTACAAGACAACAGTCTTTGACATGCTTTTATGGTTATCAGTTTACATTAACTTACACAACACATTTTGGGGAGAGGGTCTTGAAATATCGGTTCAGGTTGGGCCTCCACTCATAACCCTCCTACCTCAGCCTCCTAAATTCTGAAATTGCATGCATATCAATATACTTGAGGAATATTTCATAGTTTAGATGCTAGGATCAAGACTCTTGTTTCAAAGTATGGTCATTAAACTAATAGCAGTGTTGACATGACTGTTAAAAATTACAGTTTCAAATTCTATCCCATANATTACAAATCTCAGTTTTTAACAAGCTATGGTAGTATGAACATACATTAATACCAAGGTCTGTCTCAATCATGCCTCCGACAAATAAAGCACAGTAGTGATTAAAACNCAACATAAGCAAACCAAGACTAGTAGACTCGCTAGAACTAAGAGTGCTATCAGTTAGTGAAGAAAGGTACCTTAGTCTGTGTTCAAAGCTCAAATATTGCAACACATCAAATTAGTATAATGGTTGGCACATGTTATACTACTATGTTTTCATGGGACTAAAGAATTCTTTCAGTGTTCCTGAAGCATTGTGGAATCCCTAAAAAATGTTAAGCTCATCAAGACAAGAACAAGTTTCTCTCATTTTTTAAGGATGCTTCACTAACACAGGGATTCTCACAGGTTTCTATCTCTAGAATACAAATACATAGTTGTGACTTAATCATAACCATTGTCTAAAACTATTAATATGCCATCAGAGGACTCATAATATCCAAAATTATAAAGTGATTTAACATACCAGGGAATAAATAATTATTATAACCTTGCTGATTCTGAACATGGCATATTGCCTTAGAAATTAGTATCAAATTTGAATCAGCTGAACATCATTTAGGAGCATTACCCTGCACCAATCCAATGCCTGATGTGCAATAAGGAGAGCAGGCACTAAGCATCCATGAGCAACCCAAACAACAGGCAAAGAAAGAAGTGATGCCTCTGTGCTAGCTGTCCATAGTACTTGAATGATCATGCCTGGAAAGCCAGAAAGTCACCTCTTAGGGTTTAGTGTCTGAAAATACTGTTTATTGATGGAAATTCTAATTAGCCTATACTTTTATGACAATACAAGGAAATATCCCCTGAGTGATATCCAATATAAAATATTAAAAGGAAGNCTGGGAATCAGATAAACTATCAATAACTCTAGTTTCTATTTTCAGTTCTGAATGCACTTTCTATTTGACCTTTTATAACTTTTAAACTACATTACTTCATTATCNATCTTTTCACAGCAATCACAAATCATACTACAAACTTGTTACAAAGTAAATCAGACAACCTTATGGAAATCAATGCAACTCATAGATAAATCCCAATAGTGACTAAATAAAATAACTAATACTTTTAACATGCACCACAACTTCAATAAAGCAAATACCTGTGTAATGAAGTTACACAAATTAGCAAAAATTCACAAACCTACTGTTCAAAGGAAATAAAAATAAACCTGGAGATATAAAAACTGAGTAAGAATTGTGGTTGTANGACTCTGATTCAATTTAGCNCCTTGTTTCCAACAGATGTGTTGTATGTAAAAGGCTAACATTTCTGAGTTAATAACTTTTCTTTGTTTAAACAAACTACAACTTTAATAGACCTGTATCTACTTAATAAAAGCAACTACCACATCAGCCACAATATTGCAATGGCTAAACATGTTATAAAGTTTGGAAACAACACACTGTGCCATAACAGCAATCATTTGCACAAGATTTACCACCTCAAAGGACAACTAATTTGAAATAATTACACAAATTATAGATTCCCCAAAGGACCATAATTCAGATTCCCTTCATAAAAATATGCTTAGAATATATTAAGAGCCACTAAGTGGAGATGCAAAGCTGGAGTAAAAACAGATACAGCCTATGTTGATAGTAAGCTTTCTAGTTCTTGCCTTTTTAATTCATTAAACCATTTGCTCACTAAAAATCCTATCTGATTAGGACAAATATCAAAAGATAAGAGGTGAAATTGACAAAAGCAACATTTAGAACAACTACAAATTTGTGATGAGTTGTTCATGTCAATTATCATCTGGTCAATTAAGAGCATGATATAAATGACCACAGAAACAAATCTGCCTGGGAAATAATATATATAACACATGGAGCACATACACTCATGTGAAATCAAAACACTCTTTCTCACATAATAATCATCAAGCCACCACTATAATACCATCAGAAATGTCAAAATTATGTAAATAAATGAACTCATTAGTAGTTACTAGATTTTGAACTTTGTTCTTCCATGATAAATTTATATATTNGCTTACAGGTAAATAACTGTATTCACAAATACATGCAACTGTTTCCTTTCAAATTTTCTAAATAGCAGGGATTTTTCCAGGACTTTTTANAAGAGTAAATTTAAAAGTTAAAAGGCCTTTCAGATCAACCACATTTGTCTAACTCCAAAATTATTACTTTCATNTAAATTTACAACTTAAAGAAGTCATTTTGATATCTAAGTTTATTACTATAAAATAAAGTCTACTAAGAAAATATTTTCATTTTCTATTTCAACAGAAACAGACACAGTTAAAAGAATGGTGCTAGAAACAGAAGTGTAAATACCCAGGTTTACAGTTCCAGTCTGTAAAATACCCTGAGCAGGCAGCTCATGAGCAGCTTCCTTTTTAATTAGAATAATTTCCTGATTAATTAGTCCCAGAATACTTAACGCAAGTCTCCTCTGTGCCACTGGGACCCAGCACTGATTCTCCTCATGGTAATAAACATCATCTCCTCCCCAGGATTAAGCTCAGTCTATTTCTGCCTTAAAAGGGAAAAGCTCTTTTCACGGAATTGGCTTGAACATCCAAAGCCCAACAGCAAGAGGTGCATCTTCAGCCACAGACAGAAAGGGAATGTATGCATTACCTGGGAAAATCTTTCAAGTCTTACTGTTAGGTTGTAGGGTAGTTCACTCAGAAAAAAAAAATCTTAATTTTAAAAACTATGTAGTAAAAGATCATCTCTTTTCAGATTTGGGAGTTCGGATTCTTTGTTTGGTGGCTTAAGTTTTTGCTTTTGCAGTGCTCGAATTGAACCCAGAACCTTCAAGGCACATGCCCGAGAAGCTTCTACCACTCCCATCTCCAGCCCTCAATCACTGCTCTGAATACAGGGTCAGATCCAGGAACTGAATGAAACTCACATTTTACAAACATACTCAAAAACTCTGCAAACACTGAAATTTTAAACCCTTTAAAGAAAGGAAAATCTGAAGGCCTTGTAAAGTCAAAAGGTAACAATTAATTAATCACTATAAAATAAAAACTTATTTAGAATACCTAAATATGAACGATACAGATGGAATAATTANTAGAAGCTTTCCATCCACAATCTCAGTTCTACTTTTACATACCTGGCTGGAAAGTTTTTAAGAGTCAAATGAAAATTGTTCCCTTTTTAACATCAGTTTTGCAGATATCAAGATAAAAGCTTCACAATGCTGTCTTAAAAAAATTAGTCATCTATTAAAAGATTAAGCAGTTTTCATAAACATGTCAAAGATCAGCTTCTTAAAGGGTAAAAGTGACTGAAATTCTGACACNAGTAACAATGAAAGTTCTCTCTTAGGGAAGAAGTATGCATAACCATGACATTCTAACTCAGGAATAAAAGGTTCTGAACAATTTCTACCTTGTCTTTTGATCACTCAGAAATAAAAATGCTTGTGTGAAAAAATGGAAATCTACATGTGCCTAATAGAAATATCACGGATAAATAAGCTGTGGATCTGGAGAACAAGCAGTAAATATACAGGGGAAAGGAACTAAATCAAAAATAATAATAAGCACTTTTGAGGGTTTTCTTTTAATTTTGTATTTTTGAGATTATACTACAATCACAGTATTTCCCCCTTCCCTTTGCTCACTCCAAACCCTCCCCTATGGGCCTCCTTGCTCTCTTTCAAATTCACGGCCAATTTTTCCAATAATTGTTATTATTACATTTTATTTGGTGGGGGCACACATTTGTATGTCAAATGGTAACTAGCAGGAATCAGCTCTCTCTTTGAACCATGTAGGACCCAAGGACTAAACTTGGGTCATCAGCCTTGACAGCAAGGGCCTTTACCCACTAAGCTACCTTACTGTCCCAAGAATACTAATAAATTCTTATAATATAAATTTATTTAAATTTATCTATTGAATTATAATATCTGATTTAAATCAATCTAACAAAACTCGATAAAGAACATTTCAGTTAATTCAAAAGCCACTTTTTTGGAATAAAGCTTTAAGATTTAAAATATGTAAAATAAATCATGACCAAATATAACATTTATAGAGCATCTTTTTGAAGGAGCTCAAGAAATTTCACAGAGAAACATTTTTCTAAGTTTCAAATCATGCTAAATTTATTTATTAGTCTTTTGTATTTTCATTTATTTTATTTTTCTCTTCATTGAAAAAAGGAAACAGAATATAAAAAGAGTGTTTGTGTATACATGAACAATTATGTAATCAGTAAAATGGATTACAATGGGAAACACTGAACAAATTAAAAAGATACTTTTTTTCTTTTTTAGTACTGTATCAACTTGTAAANAATTAGGCTTAACTATGGAATTTTCAAACAAATTTTGTTCATTGTTTCTCTCTCCTGACTCTTCTTCCCCATTCTTCTTACCTGTCTTATGCCATCTCGCTTTCAGTCACCTCATTTCTATTGTCATGTCACATCACATTTTGTCTTCCCCATCTTTCTTAACATTTTTTGTTCCCCTCTGGTGATCTCCTATCTAGTTTCACAGAAAAAGTCAACTTTTCAATGAGCAGTTTTATGTCTGTGAGACTTCAATCAGCTATGTTCTATAATTTGGAAGTCTTCTATGAAACAACTCAAAATTTATAAGTTCAAATCCAATTTCCCACTGGAGGGATCAAGGACACCATGAGAATATGGCCCACAGAATCAATTGACCAGGACTCATGGGGACTCACAGAGATCAGGGAGCCTTTAGGGGACTGAGCTATGTCATCTGAATATATGTTATGACTGAGTAGTTTAGGGTTCTTGTGGGATTCCTAACAGTGGGAATGAGGGCAGTCGCTGACTCTTTTGCCTACTTATGGGACCCTTTTCCTCCTACTGGGTTGCCTCATCCAAACTTGATGTGTAGTCGAAAGTTTGTCCGGTCCNGCCCTGCTCCCATAGCCGCTTTGACCCAAGTAAACACATAGAGGCTATATCATCTTCAAACCATGGCCGTGGCAGGCTTCTTGCTAGCTAGCTCCCACATCCCCAAACAACCCATCTTTATAAATCTATGTTGCCACGTTTTCCATAGCTTTACCTGTGTGCTGTTACATGCTATTCCCTAGATGGCAAAAAAAAATGCCATGGTTATGTGCCTGGTCTTACTGTAACATATTATGCCATGTTTGGTTGATGTCCCTGGGAAGTCTGCTCTTTTCTGAGGGGAGATGGAGGGATAGTGGATCTGGGTTAAAGGAGAGATTGGGGGAGTCAGGAGAGGGGAGGGAGGGGAAATTGCAGTTAGGATGTAATATATGAGAGAAGGTGAATAAAAACATAAAATAAAAAATAAAAACAAACAAAAGCAAAAAATCCAATTCCTCTTTTTTCTCTTGTGACTTTGTTATTTTGTTATTAATCATGGAGAACTAACCTATCAAGTTTAATTCACTTTGTCATCCAACACACTTATCAAGGGCTAATGCTAGGCTCTAGGGATATAAAGTACATAAAAAGATAGGGACAGTTATTCATAATGGCACAGCCTATCTTGACAGCTCAAAAATCAAAAGGAAGCCCTGCAACTAAAAAGAAAAATGCAGAGAGAATATGAAATTCTGCAAATGTAAGACTATAAATAGAGCTATAGAGAAGACTTCCTGGGAAAAGCACTTGCCTNGGGAGTACCTGGGGTAGAACCCTCAGAATCCATATAAAAGCTGGCACTGGGAGGCTGCATCTGTAATAGCAGTACTCTTAAATTGCTAGGAAGTTTGTGGGCCAGCAAGCAGAGTATATGCAGCAACACACAACAGCAGAGACTCCAGTCTCTAACAAGGTTGAAGGCAAAGACCAATCCAATATTGTCCCCTCCANGTGGTCAACATGCTCTTACAAACACTAACAAATGTGCATGTGCACACACATGCATACACACACAAAGACACAAGACGAAAATAATGAAAACCACTTTTCTTGACTCCCTTATGCACATTTAATAAAGAGTGGAAGATAGGATGGAAGGAGGAAGTAGAGTAATATGTAAAGAGATATAAAGAGATAAAAAGAAGATGTTGAAAAAGAAACAACCAAAAAACTACAAAAGTGAACAATTTGCAAAACACAAGCAGAAATGTGATCCTGGTGTGTGGGTTACAAGGTGGATTTTCAGTACGCGCCTCATGAGTTTCTGTGCCTATCCCTTTCACCTGGGCACTAGTTAATCTAAACACAGAATTGAAAGGAATAATAAAGTCAAAGCAAGATCCCAGCCACAAAAACCTCATCATGCCACACTGTATAAATATAAGTATGTTCTAAAATATGTGCTGCAGCTAATCAAGTTACTGGGCTTCAAGAATAAAATCCCAGGCTTTTGAATATCTGTGAGGTTTAAGAAAAGTATCATCACTTTTTCTCTGTCATTGTGTGTCTAAAATATAGCTATGCTGTGTAACAATATAGACTCTAGTATGCCCAACTGAGCTTTACTCAAGGAGAGCATCAAAGCCTTCCTTCAAAAGACTACACACATACTCTTATGTAAAATCTGAACATTTCCTTCGTTTGTCTAGAACAATGTTTAAAGGAGAACAAAGCTTAGCATAGAGGCTCGTGCCTGTAGTACTAGCACTTGGGAGGCAAAGGCTCTAAGAGACTCGGAGTCTACTCTAAGTTTCAAAACCTCAGGAGATGAGGACCAATGGAATTTCTACAAACTTATGAAATGGCAAACAAATACTATGCAAATATATAAGGATGTGACAAGAGACTTTTATATTTCTTACACAAAAAGGAGAAATTAAGCGGCACATTTTCTAGCAGAACTCTTTCACTAATTCACTTATTCATTTCATACCTTCTAGCATTTCACGTTCCAGGAATTAACACAATTAATATTCTTCATTCTCTAACCCACTGTATTTAATTAATTAATTACTCATTAGTAGATTTTAAAGAGCTAGAAATTTTCTAAAGTGACTTTAACAAAACTTATGTTTGTGTCAGTGATGTGGTAGTATAAATGCCAGTGGTTTTGTAAGTACTAATGCTACAGCCCCACTAGAACAATCTCTCTCTGTTACAAATTCACATCCTATAAGACAAGTTCTCAACAGACAGCAGAGCAACGTGTGCTTAGCATCACTCTGGCTCTCAAAGTATTCCAGTGCTCAGTGGCATTTAATTAACAAACTGTGTAACAGTCTTAAAAAGTAAACTTTGTTTTAGCAAAAATTTACCTGAAATGACATATGGAGCTTTCCTTTAGAAAAAAGTTGCCAAACAAAAAAACTTCACGATCAATACCATAATTTGACTATTCAATGCAATATTTAGTAAATATTAATGAATCATAAGAAAATACCAATTTAAATATATTCTCTTTAGAGTTTACGGGATTATAATTATAGTACATTTTGTTAGAGTAATTTTTTTTCNTTAACTAGATGTTTTGTGAAAAGCCACCTATAAAAATAGTACACTGGAGAACAGAGAGAAGACAGGCTTTACTCTGAGTATACCAATAATCTGAAAGTAATATACAGTGAGGCTTTAGCTGCCCATTCAGGGCTCAAGAACGCAACATACATACAAGATCATAAAGCAGGCCTCTCTTCTGATTGCTTGTTTTTATTTTTCAAAGAGGGATTTTTGGTATCAATAACTCAAATAATATTTTGCAACTATTTCCAACTTCGCCTTGTGATACAGGTTTTAAAAAAACGCTGAGTTTATAAAACTGAATGATCGCCGGGCGGTNGTGGCNCACGCCTTTAATCCCAGCACTCGGGAGGCAGAGGCAGGNGGATCTCTGTGAGTTCAAGGCCAGCCTGGGCTACCGAGTGAGTTCCAGGAAAGGCGCAAAGCTACACAGAGAAACCCTGTCTCGAAAAACCAAAAAATAAAAAAATAAAAAAAATAAAAAAATAAAATAAAACTGAATGATCCTTTACAACTCTATTATGTTTTTATTTCCATCAGTAAAGGACATTTTTGGTTAACTGACATAAAATATTAATATACATCACTATTCTTCACAATACCTGGCAAACAATAGGATTGTACCCAAGCATTTTTTTATAGACACTGTAAGTTATTGGTTAAATTCCGATATACTGGCCCTAATTTCCTATGAAATATTCTCTTGTGGCATTATCTTACTATGATGTCTACTTTCTGGGTTCTTCATATATGTATTACTTCTAATACAAATCAACTGATACTGAGTTCTTCCTCCTTAAGAAGGAACAAGTGGGGTAGGGGACTTGGAGGAGAAGGTGAGTGTGTAAAATACCTGAAAAAATATTATTTAAATAGAATTTTAAAAATTTAAAAGAAGAAAAAGAAAGAACAAGAATTAATCCATGAATAAAGGATGTAGCTGGCCAATTTGAGTGGGCATGGGGAAAGGAAAAAACCTGGTGTTTTATTTTCTAAGACTCTCTAGATAGCCAAGGTTAAGTCACTAAAAGGCAGCCAAATTATTCCATAAGCCACTCCTTCTAATGCACCCCTCCTTCTATCCTGCTCAGATATAATACTCAGGTTCCTACCACATTCTCTCGCCTGTGGGGTTATCCCTGGTCCACTCATGGAGTAAAGTCACTTAATCCTCTGTAGTCCACACAGACAAGACACTAACCATAGGGAAAAAAGGATTAGGAGCCAGGCATTTGAAGCATATGTCTAATTTCAACTAATTTGGAGGCTAAAGTGAGAAAATGACAAGTTTGAGACCAGTATGGAAAACAAAGTGAGATCATATTTATAAATAAAGTAAAAATGAGTAGAGTTGTTAATTTTGAATGCTTAGTACCATGGGTACAAGCCTTACTATGACAAAAATAAAGAAGGAAAAAATAAATGTTAGAAAGAAAGGAAAGAAGAAAAAGAGCAAGCGAGAGAGAGGGAAGGCAGGAGAGAGGAAGGGAAGATGCATCATAGACAGTTAATCATCATCAACTTGACTGGATTTAGAATTACCATGGAAACATACCTCTGGGTGTGGCTGTGCATGCTTCCAGAGCAGCACTTACTATGTGACAAACAGTTCATCATTTTAATTTGCACAACCCCAGTAGCNGCTATCATCACGCATAATCTANAAATACCAGAAGCTCAGAAGATCAAAAATTTGTTTCAATGAGGTGTGTGGCTCAAATTCCGTCCTATCAAACAACAAAATATAAGTTCTTTAAACAGAAAAAGTACCTGTATATTTATGCACATGTACTTTTAGAACAAAATATTCATTTGGGAGTAAAGGACAAGAGTTCAAGTGGTAGGAGAAAAGCTAATGACTGTCATTTCTGAAAGGTGACTGGTTAGCTGTGCTGTGGTTTTATTGAATCACATGGTACAAATGTTACAGATTTGATCACTTTTACAAAAGTTGGAGCCCACAACCTAGTATTTGTTGTTGCATAAGAATTAGTGGATTTTATCAACTGCATCATACATGTCATATAATTACAGAAACTGCACATAAAATTCTGCAATAAGACATAACATTCAAACTGCCCTAAAATATATACAGCCTCCCCATAATAAATGGCTCCGACTATGCGAAAACGTGACTACTACTCAGTGGCTCCTCATGCCAGTAATTAAGACTTCATCCTCATTCCAGAAGCTTTAAATTTTATTTGCTTGTTTCTATAAGGGCAAAGGGTAGACATCCTCTGAGATCACCTCAAAAATTATTAAGTATGCTAGTTAAGTAGAATAACAAAAGTCTCAATGATAAAGAGTTTCTGAAGAATGTTTTCACACACAAGTGGTAAAAACTTTCAGGGGATCCCTTCAGAAGCAGTGCTACCCTTAGCCCAGGCAGGCAATCATAGGCAGGAATGGCAAATCACATTNGACCACTGTGGAAATTCAAANCTACTCTAACAGACAAGAGACACACCCATCTTAAAAGAAGCATGGAGTTAGGAGCTTTAGCTCTGTTCTATTATTTCACTAAGAAGGTTCATGCACACTTGAGCTCTGTTCTGCTGGTTCACTCAGAAGGTTCATGCACACTTCAGCTCTGATCTACTGTGGTTCATTCAGAAGGTTCATGCACACTTCCCAATAGGGACAGAACAAACCTGCATCAATTATAAATCTTCATAAACACCTGTANAGTAGAAAGAAGAGATAACCTGGTTTTTTCCCTTAACTTCACATTTNTTTTAACAATTAATAATTTATTTATTTCTAAAGAATCTTTATACCAGACAAAAGGCAGTAATGCCTGCTTAATAACATGAAAAACATGCCTGGTACTTGAACCATAGCCTTGGGCTAGCAAAGTCATGGATCTTGGAAGAGAACCTACCATACCACTGTATTAAACCAGCATAATTCATAACTACATTCTAAATATATATCCCTATATCCACAATTGACTGTAGTTGCCAAGCCTCATAAGGGAAATTTCTCTTTGCAACAGATGGAGACAATTACAGAAAACACAAACAATAGGAGAGAAAAAGAAATCATGTGGTACTCAGTCATAACTGATAAATCTTCAACATAATTCCTGCACTTAATGCTCAATCATTATGGNAGAGGAAGGCAGAAAGATTTTAAGAGCCAGAGGGAAAGGAAGTTTGCTGTGAGACTATGTCTCCTAAAAATGTCAGAGAGGCTATACCTATGAAGTCTCATCAACATTGCTGCCTAAGAAGACNTGAACATCATGGCACCATTGGGCATGCTAACTAACATGGACAGGAGAAAGCTCGTGGGGTTCTCAATTGTAGACAAAGAATTACAGGCACCTGGGAAATGCTGAGTGAGAGATATGGTCTTCCCCAGGCAAGAGCAAAGAGCCTCCCAATTAGTTATCCAATATCAAGTGGTCAGCCCTAAGATCATATATATACAGGTAACATTATATTACTGAGCAGGTTGTAGTTATGTATTTAGAATGTGTGTGTGTGTGACAGCAATTAAAGAAAAAGAGGCCATGAGGGAACAGCCATGCATGGGAAGGGGTTAAAGAGGAAAATAGGCAAATGATATAATTATATTATAATTTCAAAAAATTATATAAATAAAAGAAAGTGTTAATGCCCTTTACCTTTTTAGATTTTTCAACTTAATGGGTTCAAATATGTCTCCTATTTCTTTAATGGTAAAAATATGAATCATATCACTGTCCAGGCAGAGTGGTGTGTGCCTTTATCTCAGAAACTNGGAAGCAAAAAACAAAAAAGCAGATCTCTGTAAGTTCAGTGCCAGTCTGGCCTACATAAGGAGTTGCAGACTAGCCAGGGTTACAGTGAGTTTATCTCAAGAAAGAGAAGCATCAAATCACTGAATCTGTGAGAGTCACTAAAGAGNACATATGAAAGCACTAGACACAATGCTCAACTATTTCCTCAACATGTCCAGCATCCTGAAGAGTTGGCCGAGTCAGTCTCTGTGCTTTCCTGTCACTTGGCTCACACCAAGCCATAGCAGTTAACCATGATAATTTTTCTGTTGGACTGTCTCCCCACTGGCCTGTTAACCCCTCAAGAGTAGGGTATAGGCATTACTAGACTTTACTGTCACCATAGCTTGGCACAATATCTGAAACAAAAGAAGTACTTACTTCTACATAAACTTAAGGAATGAGGTNTAATAAATTAGTAGCATAGTAGGGAACAGAGTATCAGACAAACCTGGTTCTCTTTGTTTTCTGTGTATTTTCAGATGATTATCCTTGAACTGGAAGATTTTTTCCTTCTACATTTGAAATATTTCGTCATTATCATTGTTATATTTTGTTATTCCTATTGCACAACTCTTTGTGGGCTCAAGAGTCTATAGCAATATCTGTATTTCTTACTTTTTAAATTTCTTTAAAAAAATTTCCCCTTTTATTAAAAACATTCTTTTCTCAGCCAGACATGGTGTCACACACCTTTAGTCCCAGCACTTGGGAGGCAGAGGCAGGCAGATCTATGTGAGTTCGAGGCCAGCCTGGTCTACAAACCAAGTTCCAGGACAGCCAGGACTATACAGAGAAACCTTGTCTTGGAAAAAAAAAGAAGAGGAGGAGGAGGAGAGGAAGAAGAGAAGGAAGGAAAGAAAGAAGGAGGAAGGGAGGGAGGAAGGAAGGAGAGAGACAGAGAGAGAGAAAGAGAAAGAAAGACAGCACACACATACACACACACATTCTTTCTCATAGAATATATCNTGATTACAGTTCCCCTCCCTCTACTTTTCTCAGTTGCTCCCCACCTCCTCTCCCATCTGGATCCACTCCCTTTCTGTCCCTCATTGCAGAAGAACAATCTTCTAAGAGATAACAACCAAACATAATAAAATATAATAAGATTTAAAAGTCATCACATCAAAGCTAAACAAGGCAAACCAACAAAAGAAAAAGAGCCCCAAAAGAAACCCCAAGAATCAGACCCACTCATTCACACATCTAGGAGTCCCATAAAAAATACTAAACTGAAAGTTATAATAAATACACAGAGGATCTGGTACACACTCATGTCAGCTGGTACTTGCTGCTATACAAAACTCCATTCCAAATGGATCAAAGACCTCAACATAAAACCAGAAACACTGAAGCTGATGAAAAAAAAAGTGGGGAACTGCCTTGAACACATTAGCACAGGAGACAACATTCTGAAAAAAAAACATCATTAGTGCAGGCACTAAGATCAACAATTAATAAATGGGACCTCATGAAACCAAAAAGCTTCTGTACGGCAAAGAACACCATTAATCAGACAAAGCAGCAGACTACAGAATGGGAAAGGATTTTTGCCAAGTCCACATCTGATAGAGGATTAATATCCAAAATATATAAAGAACTCAAGAAAATAAATATAAAAAAATCAAATAATTCAATTAAAAATGTGGTACACAGCTAAACAGAATTCTCAATAGGGGAAACTCAAGATGGTGAAAAACACTTAAAGAAATGTTCAACTCCTTAGCCATCAGGAAAATACAAATCAAAATTACTTTGAGATTCCATCTTACACCTGTCAGAATGGCTAAGATCAATAATACAAGTGACAGTTCATGTTGGACCACATCCACTGTGGAGTAAGAGGAAGACTCCTCCACTGATGGTAGGAGTGCAAACTTGTATAGCCACTATGGAAATCAATATGGCAGTTCCTCAGATAGTTGGGAATTCATCTACCTCAAGATCCATGTATTCCACTCTTGGGCCTATACCCAAAGGATGCTTCATCCTACCACAAGGATCAACAGTGTTTATTGCTGCTCTACTCATAATAGCTTGAAATTGGAAACAAGCTATGTGTCCCTCAACAGAAGAATGGATAAAGAAAATATGGTACATTGACACAACAGAGTACTATTCAGCTGTTTTAAAAAAAAATATCATGGAATTTGCAGGCAAAAAAGTGAGGTAACTCAGACTCAGAAAGATAAATGTGGTATGTATTCACTTATATATGGATATTAGCCATTAAATAAATGATAACCAAACTACATTTTGTAGACCAAGAGAGGTTAGGTATAAAGGAAGGGACTTGGGGGTAAATGGGATGACAAAAGTATCTCCCTAGGAGGGGGAAATAGAATAGATTTTACAGATGGAGTGGGGGTAAGGGAAATGGGAACAGGAAGATGGGGGAGGAGGATGGGGTTGAAGGGAGAAATGTGGAGAGAGACAGCTAGAATTAAGGGGTATTTGAGATATTGTATGGAAACAGTGCAGCGGAAACTTGCTAAAATATATGAAGGCAATCTTAACGAAGTCTCCAAAAAATGAGGGAGACAGAGTCCCAATTGGCTATCTCTTATTACCAAATGAAGCTTCCTATAACTGGGACTGGGTTGCATCCAATTGATTTGTCGGCCAAAGGGGTCCCATGGAAATCCCCAAATACCCAGGCTACTGCCAAGACAAAGGTTGAGCTCCAATAACTGACAGCAAGGCCCCATTGTTGAAGACAACACCTATGCAGCTCATTGAACATGAAGAAGTCAAGCCAGTATCTATATAGAGCCTTCACACCTACATGCTAGCATCTTTGGTACAAGAAGGTATTCTGTACACTACCAAAGGAAAAACATAAACATTAACTCAGTCACAAACCCTTTGATAAACAATGGTGTCCTGCCTGAAAGATATGCTAGTGGAATGGTGGCACAAAGTTTGGGGGAGTGACCAATCAATATCTGATATGACTTAAGGCCCATCCATGACATGGAACCCATACCTCATACAGATTGGATGACCACGAACCAGAGACTAGATAGCTCAGAGACAGAGGGTAAAACCAAATACTACTGGTCTTAAAAAAAGTTAAAAAGTAATAATAAATAACTGCTAATGATATTCTACTATATACAAATCAGTGCCTNANTCCACCAGCATCAGAGAGGCTTCCTACTACTGTAGATGGAAACAAATACAGAGACCCACACAGAGACATTACACAGATAGAGAGACCTTGAAACACACAGCTCTAATGGGATGTCTTCATTAAATCTCTCCTCTCAGAGATCAGGGAACCTCACAGAAGAGGAGACAGAAAGAATGTAAGAGCCAGAGGAGATGGAGGACACCAGGAGAACACGGCCCTCTTAATCAACTGAGCAAAGTTCATATAAATTCACAGAAATCTCTGTATTTCCTGTGTATTTCTTCTCTATGATTCTTAGTTAACTTTAATCACATACTACTTTATAATTTTCCTCATTCCCCATGATTCATGGATCCTCACTAAGGCCTGCACTAGCTGCTGTATATGCATTATTTCATTGAATTCTAACATTCCTGTAAAATATCAGATATTAAGCCCATTTTATAAGCGAGAGAATCAAGATAGAATAGTTAAAATTATTCAGAGTCACAAATGATTAAGTAACAGAGTTAGAAATGTGGACTCCATTTCTCACACCAGCATGGGTATGTTCTCCTCAAGTGAAGCTACTAACACTCTTCCTATAGCCTGAACTCCTACTGAGGCTGCATGAATGCAATGTAATTCTCCATGAATGTGGACTTATCAGCGATTTTGAATTGATCTTTGCTCCTGGACTCCACAAGGAAACTGGTCTATGGATGATCTCCAATTATCAGTCTTGCACATCCTCACTTGAATCTAGTTCAGTACTTTTTAAAAACAGTTGAAAACAGTCAATCATTATCAACCCCCCCAAAAATCATGTTCCTTCTTATATCATAAAAAAACAACAAACCATAAAATATTTGTTCCACACTGTAATCCCAGATCCTGTCTATCTGCTGGAGAAGTACACATTAAGAAATTAAAGACTGGAGGTATGGCTCAATGGCGGAGTTCTTGCCCCATATACACAAGGCCCTGGGTTTTGACTCCTCTCTATATCCAGAAAGGAACTAAAAGCACACTACCTCTTGGCCTCTTTTTCTGAAACAAAGGCATCACAAAACAAAGCTTCTTTGAAGGATATAATTTAAAGGCTATGGAGCAATGAGAGGCAAGTGTATGGTAAAACCGAGAATCCTACGCTTTAATTTATGGTGGTTTCACAAAGCACACCAAAAAAGAATGCTGTCTCTCATGGGAATACCTCCAAATATAATGTGTGTCTTTAAATTCTAATTATACAGAATTAAATGATAGGCTACTTTTTCTTAAAACCTATGTCTTGAGTAAATCTTCATCATACTCCTTCTTTCCTATGCAATCTATGGTCTCTGAGGATTTCTATAAAGAAATTCTGTTCAAATTTAATTATTTGATTAGTCGACCTTAGAAATCTCACCATTCCCTTAANAGAGAAGAAAATTAATTGGACCAAAATAAGAGACTAACATGCTGAATCATGACAAAGAAGCACCAAACATGTAGCACTTCTTATGAAAACCCTCTGGGTGTTTATGCTCTTCTACCTGAGTGGTGGTAAATTCAGATGCATTCAGCACCAAAGCACATAAATACATTCTTGTCTACAAGAACTTGCTGTTTCATTTCTACTTCTAGCATAGAAAAACAAGGCAGATATTTTTTAGAAATATGTCATTATCCATCTTATTATCCTTAGCAATGATGCAGAGATGGAAAGCAGTGAAAGAGATATCATGATAGAGAGAGACATCATGGGGAGAGAGACAAACTGGGTGCTAGGAAAGTTTCCAGGAATCCCCAGGGACGATCCCAGCTTGGACTACTAGAAATAGTGGAGAGGGTGCCTGAACTGAACGGGCTTGCCCCAGTGATTAGATCAGTAAATACCCTAACTGTCATCAAAGAGCTTTTCTCCAGTGACTGATGGAAGCAGATGCAGAGATCCACAGCCAGGCAACAGGCTGAGCTCCAGGAGTCCAGTCAGGGAGAGAGAAGAGGGATTCTATGAGCAAGTATATCAAGATCATAATGGGGAAACCTGCAGAGATGACCAAACCAAACTAGTGGTAACTCATGAAAGTTGGATCAACAGCTGTGGAGCCTGCATGGGACTGGGCTGGACCTTCTGCATGGGGAGGCAGTTGTATAACTTGATCTTCTTGGGGAGCCCCCTGGCTGTGGGATCAGAATTCATCCTTGGTGCATAAGTGGGCTTTTTGGAGTGCACTACATATGATGGGACACCTCCCGCAGCCTTGAGGCAGGGAGAGGGTCTTGGACTTGCCTCTACTGGATGTGCCTCTCCATTGGATGCCTTGCCTTCTTGTGGGGGGTAGAGGGGAGTGGGTAGGGAGNGGGAGACTAGAGGGGTGGGAGGAGGGAAGAGCGAGATCTTTAATTAGTGTGTAAAATGAAGAGAAAAAAATTTTTAAAAATGATGCAGAGAAGACAATAAAATCAAATATACTATTGTACTTCCTGTCACAAAAGTGTTATGACTTGAAAGCTTGACTAAACGCAACAGATTTCTATACTCTTTGTACAAAAAAATGTTTTTGACAAAGTGTGCTTTTTATAATTGGAATAACATTAAAACTGTCATATACTTGTAAATTGAATATGAAAATACTTGTTAAATGATTTTAATTATATATTGCTAGTCAATCAAGTAGCAACTAGTAAACATTTATCATTATAAAATAAGCCATAAATAACATGTANATTTTTAATAAAATATTCTATAATAAGTTTCAAATACCACCACCAATAACAAGCAGTATTAAGCAAGGCAGTAATCTACCCAGCATCTACTCTATCTTTCTTTTTCATTAAAAGACAGATTGCAGGACAGGAGAGATTGTTCAGTGGTTAAAAACAGCATTCTAATACTCCAAAAGACCAGAGCCACACAATGTGGCTCACAACTGCTTGTAATTCCAACTCCAGAGGATCCAATGACATCTGGCCTGTACAGGCACCTGCATTCATATGCACATAGCCACATACGGGTATATACATGTACACATACTTAAAAATAATGAAAATAAATCTTACAAGAAGATTTTAAAAATAAATTTGCTTTATTTAAAATTAGTAAAAGTAAATTATTTTTAAAAAGATTAGTAGTCTTTATGTAGGTGATTGGTATATATGTAAAAATGTCTAATGTTCCATTTGTTTTTATAAAATAACGACAAAAATATCAGTGTTATATTAATGCTTGCTGTGACTTGGGATGGAGGTCTTAACGGGCTTCTGTTACGATGGCTACATGTTGCATTGTCGTTCAGTGGTACCCTGACCTTGTAGAATCTGTATCCCTCAGGCTGAAATAATTGTAATGTTCATGTATTTACTCTCAGAATATATATTTTGTAGTTTTCATGTGTTAGAGTAAGTAGATTTACATGTTACCTAGTTTTCATTTAACCCTCATAAAATGGCTGAGTGGCTTAAGAAGACAGTTGTTGAAAGACACTAAATATTTTAAAGAAATAAACATTTGTTCTGTTCCTTCAACAAGAATTGCTGTTACAGCAATTAATGATGAACCAACTGCATTGGAAAGAAGATCCCCAAAAAGTCTATTTTGAAACATTTGGTAGTGTAAACATTACTGCATGACTTGATCACTGGAAANCATGTGTATATGTGTATTATTATAAAACCTCTTGGGCTAGGCAGGTGGATCACTAGATAAAGTGCTTACTATATGAGGCTGAGAACTTGTGTTTGGATTCCCAGTGTCCATGCAAAAGGCTGAGCATAACCATGTGTGCCTGTGATCTCAGGCCTGGGGGTGGAGATCAGAGGGCTTGGGAGACTTTACAGAATAACAGGTCTAGCCAAATTGGCAGGTTCCATGTTTGGTAAGTGTCTTAGTTAGGATTACCATTCCTATGATGAAAAACCATGACCAAAAAGCAAGATGGTGAGGAAAGAGTTTATTTGGCTTACATTTCCATATCACTGCATAACATCAAAGGACATCAAGACAGGAACTCGAATAAATCGTGAAGCAGGAACAGATGCAGAAGCCATGCAGTAACACTGCTTAGGAACTTGCTCAGTCTACTTTTTTTTTATAGAACTCAGGACCACTAGCCCATGGATGGCACCACCCATAATGGGCTGGGCCCTCCCCAGTAAATCACCAATCAACAAAATGCCCTACGGGCTTGTCTACAGCTGGATCTTATGGAAGGATTTT
>LZPO01035593.1:24335-35189 GCA_001675575.1 Neotoma lepida | reverse complement strand
AAGTTGTAATGTAAATATACATATGTAGATTTTATAATGACTAGTTTATTTAACCTATAAGTAATGTTTTGACTGTCATTAGATTAATAGATCATTTAGGACAATGGTTCTCAACCTATGGATTGCAATCCACACAGGGTTTCACANATCAGATCTCCTGGATATCATATATTTACATTATAATTCATAACAGTANCAAAATTACACTTACGAAGTAGCAACAAAATAATGTTATGGCTGTGGCGGGGGGCACCACATCATGAGGAACTAGAGTAAAGGGTCACAGCATTAGGGAAGTTGAGAACCACTGGTTTAGGACCTTTTTAGCATGGGCTATATCCAGTATCTACTGAGCTGGTGACAAAAATTCTAATATTATCATAAAATGTATTTCTCTTTTGCTCCATGCTTATTTTGCTTTCATTTTCCTCTTGAGTATTTATCAAGATAATGGAGGAAAAAGAGGAAGCAACGCGATTGGCAATCTCAGTAACTCCATAGCACTTACATTGTTCAATAAACCTAATAATCTTCATGGACTAATTCTGACTTATGGCTGTCCTGCTTCAGTAAATCAGGGTGATTTTCTCTAGTGAATAATGGAGAAGTGCAGTGTGCCAGTACCTTAATTAAAGAGCCACTCTCTTAGTCTTGATCTCATTTTAATTTACAGGGTAATACTACAATAATATCACTAATGGAAGGTACATTAAAGGGCATCAAGTAGCATTAACTGTATTAAATTATGGTACTTGTGTTAATTAACTGCTGAAGCAAGATGGTTCTAATGGCCAAAAGTTCGTCGAGTGCATAAATAAACCGTACCCAGATGAAAGGTGAGAGGAGAAATGAAGAGTACATGTTTGTTCTGAACATTTTTTTTTCGTACAGACAGGAGGTTAAATCCAAAAGTCATTAAATATATAATGTCCAAAAGCTTCCTTAGTTACACAGTGGGAGGTTTAGATTTTCAAGTACCATGCTTCCTTCTAAGCTTTCTTTCCACAATTAAGTTAATTAAAACTTGAATACTTGTCAGATGCACAGGTTTTATCAGAATATAAACTCAACATTCCTTTTTGTTTCTTTGAGTTAAGACTGAGGTAAGAGTGATTTATTATAATAGTNTTTTAACTCTAAAAGATAAATGAGCATTTGGTAATAAGCCCATTTGTTTTTGAGATGTATTATCAGCAATGTATCAAACTACCGGCTTTGGACATTGGATAATAGAATTTCTCCTCTAACAACATAAACAGGAAGGTAGAATTGAAAGAAATATTCAAATCTGATCAACATCTCAATTGCTTGTCTTTTACAATACATTCTTAAAGGTAATTCATACCTTTTCAATGGTATTTATTCATTTCTTATCCCATGCGGTGCCTGCTCTGCTTCCTTCATGGGTTGGCTGTCAAAATAATAAATAGTCTACAGTTTGGCTTATCCATAGCTTAGCTTTCTGAAGTTTTCATTGAGTCAAGTGCAAAGATGTTAGATAGAAAATTCCAGAAAGAAGTAATTAATAAGTTTAAGTGGATTTTGTTATAGAATATAGTTATAATTGTATTTACCATGGATTATAATTGTTAGACACTTACTGTGTGACATATTTTTAACTTAAACTTTATAGGTATGTACACATAGGAGACAAGCATAGTATGATTGGGACTCAGTGCTCTCTTTCATTTTAGACACCCTTGGGGGTTTTGAAATATAACCATGCCCCAATTACAGAAGTCAACTGAAATTTGTTTATTTACGTATTTGTCTTTCTGCGTTCCATTGATTTCCCCTAAGAAGAATCTGAGGACATTAGCACAGAAGCTCTACTTCAACCCACTTTTCTGAGCACTCTTAACTGCCCCACCCAGCTCCTTTGCCAGAATACAAGGCTTAACAGGCTAGTGACAAAGCTACTTCACCAGAGTGTGAGAGTGAGAAAGGCTCCCTGCATTCTCCCTTTCAGGATCAAACTTAACAGCCATAAACCCTGACTGTTCAAATGTCACCACCTTGGGGGTTTTTTTTTGACTAGGACAAGGTGAAGAAGTTAGTACTAAAATATGTAATCTTGAGTAAGCAAGAACATTTGTGAAGGGAGCTGGAGAGATGGCTCAGCAGGTAAGAGCACTGGCTGCTTCTCCAGAGGACATGGATTTGATTCCTAGCAACTACAAGACAACTCACAACCATCTATAGTTCCACTTCAAGAGGATCCATGTCCTCTCCTCTGACCTCTATGGGCACCAGGCACACGCATGGTGCACAGACACACATGCAGCCAAAACACCCATTTTAAAAAGAGCATTTGTGAAACTTTTAAAACATGTAGACAATTTTGAATTTTAAAAATATTTGGAAAACATAGTGTCATGCAAAATTGATTCGCCAGCTACAAAAGGTGTGTCAGTTTGTGTGTGGGTTCTCTAACTGTCATTCTTTGCCACAACCAGGATAAACTTGCCGATTTATGTTTCACTTTTCATGTAGGAAGCATACTACAACACACAAGCATGTGTGCCTGTCTTCTCATCCTCAGTCAGTCCTCATTAATGAAGGTGGGCTTTGCAACCACTTAACAAATTCTGCTTTTATAGCATCTTCCTTTTACTCTGTTATCAATTCACATTTATCTTCCATCATGGGGCAGATGCTGGGTTTAGTAGCAGACACATGGCAATGCATAAGGCATAGTCTCTATTTTCAAAGAGCTTATAACCTGGAAGGGTGTAGGCAATATGGACTGAGTGCTCTTATTATTTGCCCTTTATGTTTTTATTATTACAACAAATTTGAAATTGAGTAACTTTTAAAGAAAACAGGCTTACTTATATATTTCAGTTATGGGAGTTTATGGAGCTGCCTATGATGACTTCCTTCTTGTGGGCATGGTCCCAAGGAAGCCTAGAACATTGCATGGCATGAAACATGGGGAGTGCATTTCTTCTAGTCTTGCTATTCTGTAAAGCCACCAGTATTCAATTGAGGGCATTCTCTCGAATCCCCTTATCTAATCCTACCACTTCCAAAGCTTCATCTGTAAAAGCCATCATTAAGTTATTTCTATCCTCTTAATACTGCACAGTGGATTAAAGTTCAGTACATGAAGTCCCAGGAGATACATTAAAACCATATCTAATCCATAACACTACATGTATTCCTATGAGATAAAAGAACTACTAATTTAATGAGAGAAGATTAGTAAAAAGTTTGATAAGATCTAACATTTGTATGGTATCTTGAAATGTATGATGTAGTGTGCCAGGCAGCCAGGACAAAATGAAATTCTGGGCAGACAAATCTTGCACAGAACAGCACAGCTTGTTAAGGAATTGCACATAAGAAACAAAGTGTAGAATCCTGAGAGATTCCTTCCCATCTTCTCCCAATGGACCGTCATCATCTTTAAGAAGTGCTAAAGGATTTCTACATCTTCCTTTTGCNGTTGCTCATATTATAATCCATCTAAATTTATAAATTTTCACATGTGACTTGACTACAGAGGGGAAACATTTTAAGACAGTAGTAGAAAATATTCCATTGTGTGAATACTGAAAGCTGTAACATTTCTTAACTTAGGAGCAATTATGACTTCCAGACCTGGTGCTCAAGTTGAGAGTCAAAAACAGGCTCTTCAAATCCTCAGAAGCCAGCACAGGGGGATGGTTTGAGATTCTCTTGAAGAGGCAACAGAGCCTGAGAACCAATTGCAGTCTGAGCAAGGACTGAGAGGAGTTTCCTTAGTCAGTTGAAAGGATGGCAGGGCTGGTGAATTGTGGCTTTAACATGGGGGATAAATACTGAGGCAGGGTTTTACACAATTAGTGGCTTAGCTGGGTATTTGTGTTATACCATTCCTTGTGTGATAGCAGGAATCCAAGGTGAGATTTCAGTTCAGACTCTTAAATGGGCACTCTACTGTTTCAAAGAGATTTGAATTATTAATTCTCACACTATATGGAGTGGGTAAAACTTGGGCAAAGGACACATCTACATATGAAAAAAAAGTTCATTTATAAATTATTCCTGAACCTCATAGCATACTGATGTTTAAAAGGTGCTTTCCCAAGGAAATTGGGAAATAATTTAAGAAAATGACGCTAGAAGCAAATGTGCTAGTCCTCATCAACACATGAGTAATAACCTTTAGCATTGTGTAACCTTCAGCTTCTCAGATTCTTGTTGATTAATCTACTTCCATCGATCCTCACAAGAGACTTGCTAGACAGGTGGATTTAGATTGTTTTGCAGGTGAGAAAACAGAGGACCAGTGATGTTTCATGACTTCTTTTATCTGACATCACTCACATCATCAAACGTCAAAGTCAACCTCCTGACTGCAGTGGCCTGTAGTCCAAGTCTTTGCAGCACGGTAGCCTGAGTAGAGCTTGATAGACATAGGAGACTCAGACATCCCTAAAGGATCTCCCTGTAAACAGCAAAACAAACCATTACCTCTTATATCTCTGCCATTCATGGNGTGTTCAGGAGTCATAGGCTCCTTGAGGTTTTCTGCCTGCTCTTTCACCACACAGTCTGTCTGTTCTCTGCTTATTTGCTCTCTAACTTCTTAATTTCACTTTCNTCAACTTTAAAGTTGTGACTGAGCTAAATTACTTTACTGTAATAGATATAAAGTCAAATTATGGTGATAATGTGCTATTTCCTGAGAGAAGAAATGAATTGAATTTTCTGAATATTTTCTCCTACATTTCTCTGAAAATTTAAATACCTCCCACTGCATTTCATTAAAATAAATCATCAAAAAATACAACAGGTAACTGATATTAATGGATAAACTTAGAAATGGCGAGCCATACTAGCCTTTTTAAAGGAAGCTCACCTTCTACATGAGGACCTCTGGTTTTCCTTTTGACACCGTATATCAGTACTCATTCTGTCTTCTAGAAGATCACTGACTAAATACACTGCCCATTTTGTAACATGCAATTTTATAAATTTATATTAAGTGATCCTCTCACACAAGTCTTTTTTTCAAGCTAAATGGAATTTCAACCATTCCGTTATCAAAAATTCTATTTGTTCTTGTTTTAAAAGAAGAATGAAGTCCCATAACTAAAAATATTCAAAATAAAGATTTGATGACCACAAATTAAAAGTAACAAGCAGCACTGAACCTGGCTATTCCTTAGGCAGTGGGACCACTGGGGATAAAGTTGGTTATGCACACCCATTTTGGAAAACAATTGGTGCCCATTCTGATTTCAAGCATATTTTTTAAATCTTTGAAAATTTTGAATTGTAAAGAGAATCTATACATAAGTGTCTCATTTTTCTTTGAGTTTTCTGGCATTAAAAGCAGAGGATGTATCTAATAAAATGCTTTCATTTAAACTATAAACCTTGGGAATAGAGGCCTTGATGCAGGGGTGAGGGGCTTGGTCCTGCCTCAACTTGATGTGCCAGACTTTGTTGACTTCCCATGGGAGGCCTTACCCTCTCCAAGGAGAGGATGGGGGGAGGGGAGAGGGAGGAGGGAAGGAGGGGGAAACTGTAATTGGTATGTAAAATAAGAAAAATTAAATAAAAAAATAAAAAAGAAATAAACTACAAACTTGTTAACATGCAGGAACACAACTCAGTGTAAAAACGTGTCTTCTTACTCTTAATTCTCAAATGCTTAGGTTTTCTATTTTGTTTGTTTGTTTTAAAGCTAGTAGATCATAAAAGATGTCTTTTTTAAGAAACATAAAGATATTTGAAGAAAATACCACATAATGAAGAAGTAAAAGAATTTCCCACTTCACTTAACTTAGCATTTGTATAGAATGGTACAGCCACACGGGCAGGGCTAAACAACAGAGCTGGGGATAGACTTAGATCTCCCATCTAATATGTGGAGCCATTTTCTATATCCTAATTCCTAATTTAATAGTTGTCATTTCCCCAAACAGTCTTGCGAGGGGGGGGACATTAGAAGCATTTCCAGATGCATTCAGAAATATTGGTCTTGATCTAATAGTTACTATTATAATTTTGAAGATCTATATGCAATGCCACAGTAAGAAGACCTTTCCTATTAGCCTTCAAATGCAAGAATAGATATTTATCACTGCAATTTGATGGTGAGGTTGGTATATTGATTCCATTGCAGCAAAGGTCTATCCATGCCAAGTCACCAAGTCACTCTTAGAACTAAACNTATTAGTTTAATCAGGAGTTACCCCAGTACATACAAACTTGTCATTGCTGGTTCCTGCCTTCATTTTATAACTTTTATAACTTCATCCAAACGAAGTTAACAGTAAGTGGCAAAGGGAGGATGATTCAGAAATTGTTTTTGTTGAATTTGTTTCTAATTTGAAAAATAGTTGTTATATAGAGAAAATATATGGTATGACAACCTCAAAAACATCATATTGATCAAAAGATCCTGACCCAAAGCATTAAAATTGAAATAGGTTCTCTGATGGTCCTTTATGATACTGTGATTGTACCTAGAAAAATAGGCATTGTGCTGGAAATACATAGAGAGTAAATGATAGAAACTATTGAGTTTTCAAAATAATTAGTTATCTTAATGAAGCACTAGTTATGAGTCAAGAGGAGTAGAAGTAGGCCCTGTGCTCATAACTTCTGGAGAACTCAGATTCAGTCAAAAGAAACAGAAGAGTATCTCCCTTCTATAAAATGAGAGTATTTTCCTATATTCCAAGAAATTAATCCACAAATACCCTAATTCTCACACTTATCTCCTTCAATGAAAATTATAATACTGAATATATTACCACAGTAAACACTATCATTTTATTTAAACCTAAGCCTTCAAAACATATATAGCTGATATCTATCTATCTATCTATCTATCTATCTATCTATCTATCTATCTATGTGTATGTGTGCATGCATGTTTTTGTCTATGTGCACAGGTATGTGTATACTAATACAACCAAAGAACTAGTATTCACAGATTATGTAGGGTAACACAGTTCCTTCAAAAACTACATCATTGGACTTTTATTGTGATAAAAGAAAATAAAAGAAAACGTCTATAAACTGTTTGTGCATATGTGTGTATGCATATGTGTGTGCATGTGCACTTGCCTCTGTGTTTAAATAATGCTAAGAACAGATTGATTTTTTTTCAGCACAAACTAATTTTAGCTATCATCTTCTCTACAATGTTACTACATTAGATGACAGGCTAGCTTTGATATGGACTTTCATCAATTTTTGCTGCATTTTATTTTTACCTTGCAAAGTACCACATATCNTTTAAGAATCATAAGAAATTAAGTACCAAATTGGCATANATATGAAGGATTTTTTTGTTTTTGTTTTTTCCTGTTTTGGTTTNGGCTAGAGAAATTATGACGGGAGCCTCAGCATAGTTGTAAAATATGAACTACCAAGTGGTGCAATCTGGTGCATTNTGAGATAAATAGAGATGCTAAAGGCTTTTGATCTCTCTAGATGTGAGTTCCTCACACTCTATTGCAGTAAGTTAAAATTGTGTGTGTGAAGGAAATTGAGATTAACTAGTAAATTAATACACATTTCCATTTGCCTTGGGTGATAGTCTTAGACTCACAAGCTTATTTTAGTTAAACACACAAATCTGAGCCCAGGGAGGCAAAGCTAAGGGTCTCACCTTGTCTCAGAAACATGTTGCTGTCCTGTTTGCTTCTACTCGTTTGAGGCTACCAGAATACCAGGGAAGCAATGCTGTCACAACATATTGGTGCCATCCATGTATAATTATAGATCCGTCAGGGCTGCTGGGAACAGGGAACAGATGGGGGGAGGGTGGGCCAAGAAAGGGCGGGAGGGGGAGTCTAAGAGGTCAGAGATTTGGCAGGTTAGGGAGAGCCAGCATGGTGAACTCCTGTACTGGATTTATATAGGCAGTGTGTGTGCCAAATAGAGAGTCATAACATCACAAGAATCATTTANTTTAGAACTGAAAGAAATCACAGAAATAATTTCATCTAACTCCCTNTTCAGACTAAAGCAGAATATACTTAAGTGAATTGGCCTAGAATAATAATATTGTGTAACTAGAATCGAGGCCGCAAATGGACTTGTGCTCTGCTAGTTGGTCTGTACCTAGAACTGTTAGATATCTACCTACACATATTGGGAACTCAGTAGATGAGTATTATAGGCCTGAGTGAATTTTTTTTAGAACATTCTTCTACATGACACATGAATAATCATTTGGCATGTTGGCACTCTGCCCTTNTGGCATCCTGTGGCCACCATTGCGTATTTCACACCACGACCAAGTGAATAGGAGAAAAACATATTTTTTTTGTAATGCTGTTTNACCCAACTCCACCAGACATCTAAAACTTCAGATTTCAAACCACTGTCCAGATTTAAGGAATATAATTTAATTACCTCAGGTATCAATGTAAGTGTCAAAACAACTACATGACACACAACTACAAACCACTTTTGTTTCTGGTCCTTTCCAGACTATCCAGTGAGGATGGGGCAGTCTTCAGCAAATGGTTTCCCNAAAACTAGACATTAACAAATAGGGAGAGAAGAATATGGAGAAGAGAAGGAGAAATGGGAAGGGAGAAGAGATGGGGGAGGAAGAAGAGAGTGTTATACCTTAGTCTTACACCACACACCAAAATTAACTTCAAATGAACCAAAGATCTAGAAGTGAGCCCTAAAGCTATTAAACATTTAGAGGAAAACACGGCAAAATTTTACAACACTGACTCCAGCAAAAGTGTCTTGGATAGGAACACTAAACAGTCGACAAAAGAAAAAATTGGTTTGAATTTTGTCAAGTCAAAAATCTGTATGTCTCAAAGGACATTATGAACAGAGTAGAAAACCAGCCCATGGAATGAGTTAAAATATTGGAAATCACACCAATAGTATAAACTTAAAGAATAGGACTTGGAGTAGAGAATATACTACAGAAATAAACTGGTGACGTTTTATTCTTCTGAAAAGGTGTTTTGGAATGAAAGAAATGGGAGAAAGGAAGAAGGGAGGGAGGCAAAGAGAGAAGTGGAAGAGGGACAGAGAGAGGGGTGGAGGAAGAGATGTTTTCTTGGGAAAATTTAAAGATGCAGGAAGACTCTAAAACAGTACACTGAAGTCTTCAGAGCAGATGAGCTGTAAAGTCTTGCTGCAGAAGGGGTCTCCAGCTTCACTGGGGCTCCTCAGATACTCTGGTTCAGAGTCCTGCCCATTTCTTCAGCTACTGGAGATTTGGGGGGTCACCCAGTCAAAGACTTTGAGATGGGGCTTTTCTGCACCCCAAGAAGACTTCACAGTATCAAACCTCCTAAACTGTGTGTAGAGCTGGTATCAAAGAAGAGTATAATGAGCAGATTCTTCACCTCATCACTAAGAGGGTGTAAAATACATAAAATCCTGAAATGTGTAACANAACAAAATCATACACACACACACACACACACACACACACACACACACACACACACACATGGATGAGAAGTCTGAAATGTTCTGTAATTATAAAAAGAATGGTAACATTGTAATAACTATTTGATTAAAACTATTATAGACATTTTTTTTCTATCTTAATAACTTTTTGGGAGAGGGGAGAGATGGATCAGAGGGTAAAGCACTTATACCACAAGCTGAAAGTCCAGTTTGGATCTTCAGAACCTACATAAAAAACAGTGCGGTAGCCTGCCTGTAATCTAGTTTTCTGGTGGAGGAGACTGAGTCCCAGCATCAAGCTGGCTATATAGAATAGCTAAAGGGTTCAGTGAGAGACCCATATCAATGTATCATATTGAGATAGATTAAAGAAAACACTTGCAGTCAACTTTAGGCCTTTCACAGGCATATATACTGACACACTTATGAACTCACATGCATTCAAATACACCTGCATACATGCATGTACAACACATATACATACAAAAGAGAATAGCTTGATCTTTGATTAAGAATCAAAAAAGTAACCCATTACATTTAATTTACTTGAAATTATGCATTATGTGAGAACACAGCAATTGATGGATTACAAAGGAGTAAAGCGTCCTTTAGCTAGGACTCAGACAGATTCCATGNCATCTAACTCCAGAATGGTAATATGGAAAATAAAATCTTCCCTATGTCTCTTTGATGAATTTTCTTTAAATGTAAATGTAAAAAAAACCCCAGATATAAGTAAGCACTTGCATATTTTGTTCTTGCTAGTTTGTGGCAATGTGCCATTTCCTACAGAGAAAGATGAATGGCCACAGTTCCTGTCTTCAAGATGCTACCATCTGCATGGACTGACAGATACTTCAACAGGAAAATTATAAAGCAACATGGCCTGTGCCATGATAAGGTTTCTGTGGCAACAGTGAACAGGATGAGGGGTGCCAGCCNATTCCTCTGGGATGAGAGACGCTGGCCAAAAGACAAGCTGATATTCTTATCCTCATCAAGGCTACCACTGTAAACTACCATTANAGTGAGGTGAAGTTATATGAAATTACCATGATTAATAAGTAAAAATAATAATATTATATAGTGATTAAAAATACCTATTGTGCTATTTTAGTGCGAGATAAATGCACAAACTTAGACACATTCTTTTGTTCCCATTTCCCTAATATAAGCATATTCAAAAAATTAGCTCATGGTGTGATTGTCTCAGATCTAGGAAAGCATTGAGTAAAGTGTGGCTTGGCAAGCCTACATGCTGTTTAATCACACTGAATAACAGGCTCAATTTTCAATACAAAGTTAATCCTGTTTTCATTAAATATAAATGTTCTTTATGGAAAACAAGCATCCTGCAAAAGCGAAGGGATCTCTCTCAGGGTTACATGCTGTGTCTTTGTTTAGAATCAATGAGTTTTAAACAAGAAGCTTCTTTTCAATTTGGTTTGCTTCCTCCCA
>LZPO01035592.1:0-10159 GCA_001675575.1 Neotoma lepida | reverse complement strand
ATGGTGAGTCCCCGGAGTCTGGCACTCTCAGCCAAGGCAGGACAAGACTGCCCCAGGTGTCCCACAACAGGCACTGGGCTCCAAAAAGTGAGGCCCTGCACCAGGGATGGATCCCAATCCCACTGCCTAGGGGCCCTCAGACACTTCAAGCCAAACAATTGTCTGAAGCCTCTAGAGGGCCCAGTTCAGCACCATGGGAGGCTCCACAGATATTGGTTCACAGTTCATGCACTTCCAACAGCTTGGCTGGCTTCATGAACTCAATGTCNCTTGTTCCTAGAACCTCTCCTCTCTCCCATCAGTTGAACTCCTGGAGCTCTTCTAACCAATAATGCCGATGTTACTCAAAGTGAGATATTTGAAACCCAAAACAATCAGTAAGTTCCAATCACCTATCAACTGAACTCCAAAATTTGAAAGGCTTACCAAGTTAAGCCATGTTGTACTTGAATATTCAAGAAAAAAAAAAGAAGAACTTAGATCACCTTAAATGCTAACAAAATGTACTGACACCTATGAGTGGAAATCTATAAATTTTGTAGCCCTCAGGGTTGCCTTAACCTAGTTCTTGTTAAAATTCATTTTATTCCTTGGGCTTTACCTTCCTTTACAAGGCTGTTTAACCCTTCTTATATAGGAAGATGACTGGAAGATTCCAGCTTTACTTCATCACAAGAGATAGCAACATGAAGATCCAGACCTGCTTCTCAGTATAACCCAAAGAACAAGATCAAACCACCAGAANGCCAGAGGAAGCCCCTCCTGGGCCTCAGCCTGAGATGTACTTTATTTCTNTTCATGTCAGAGGGGATGAAGTCAGGACTAACCTTAGATCACAGAACTATGAGAGGGCTACATGGCTATGTGGAGAAACGAGTAGGCATTTTANTAAATCTAAAAAGTCATACTGGAAAATAAATACTAAGTAGGTGGAATAGACAGGAAAAAAGTCTTCCAAAAGATATCCACATTAAGTCCCAGGCACTTGTGATTAATACTACCTTATGTGGTAAAAGCCTCTTTACAGAAGTGATTAACTTAGTGAGCTACAGATGAAGAAATAGCCATGAGCTATGTAGAAGCCATTTTTCATTTATTTTCATTTATGAAGCTTCTAGAGAAGTCAAAGTACATTTCACAAAAATTGGTGAAGCAGGAGGAAGATANATTTAACGTATACAACGTTAACCATATAATTTATATTCAACTAGAAAGGACATTATAAGGCTGGATTATAAAGTTTCCAAGATATGGTGACTTAACAGCCAACAAAGAAAACAAGGTGATTCTACATTGTGCCACAGAGCAGGACTTTTGCTTTTTTGTTTTCAGCTATCTATAAGCATGAATCTCTGCAACACTTTCCAAAGCAAACCACAAATATTCTTATTATGAAATTGAGTAAAATATTATCAAGGTGTTAGTTTCCCACTGAATATGTCTTAGCCCATAAATATAAGTCAGTTTGTTTCTTCTGCATTTAGGAAAAAATGCAGAATGAATTTTTAAAACTAAAATGGAAATATGATATAGTAGAAAAAAGAATTTGTCATCATCTAGTTAGATTTGAGACCCAGTCTTTTCATTACCAGTTAATTAAGTATTTTGAATGAGTCTTTTAACTTGCCTGACCTCAGTTTGTTCATCTATAAACTGAAGATAGCAGTAATAGCTATTACATGCTTCTGAGTTGTGGTCATAACAGATAATAGACTCTCAGTGTGAGTGCTTTTGAAGCTAAAAGGTAGATTATGGAGTCAGACCGCTATTAATTATCTCAGAAAGAGATACTGGACTGTACAGTATCCTTTGAAATTAAACTGGACAAAGTGCTGCCCTGTNTGTTCCTTCTTCCTCAACCTGAACACTGAAAGCTAAAAACTGCTGTGAATATCTACAAACGGTTTGTTTATATACTGNTGCAGTTATCAAAATGAGCTCTAAGATTGTACCTTAGGACACAAACGTTTTAATAAATACTTAGGATATTAAATGAAAACTGCAAGAAAATTATCCTATATTTAAAAATTAGCTCTATGCATAGGTGCAAATGAGTCATGGAACTTGTGGTTTGAAAGAAACTCGTCCCCACAGGCTCAATAATTTGAAAGCTTAGTCATCAGTTGGTAGACTGTTTGGGTAAGATTAGGTATGGCATTGTTAGAGGTGGTGTGTCTGACACTGGAAATGGGCTTTGAAGTTTCAAAAGCCCGCACTAGGCCCCATGTCTCATTCTCTGCCTTCTACAGGTGGATCAGGATGTAGCTCTCAGCTACTCCTCCAGAATCATGCTTGCTTGCTTGCCGCCATGCTCCCTGACATGATAATAATGAATTAACCCTCTGAAACTGTAAGCCCTTAATTAAATGCTTTCCTTCATAAGAGTTGCCTTGGTCTTCAGAGNAACAGTGTCTCTTCAGAGCAATAGAACAGTGAATAACTCAAAATCTTAATTTTGAAGTCCACTTATTTTTTTCCTGAGGAATAATGTAAAACAAGGCCAACTTAGTCTAGCTTTAAAAAAAATCCTTCTAACACACTCTAAATAAACTGATAAATGCCTATGATAAAAACAAAAATGACAGAGGACAGCAAAGGTTTTGAGAAGGAACAAAAGGCATAAGATCAAAAACTGTAGCATTGCTGCAATGACATTCTATTTCCCAGTAAAGAATGTACAACCAATGCTACTACCTGTACAGAGTGAAATTCAAAAGGTAATATGCTTCACTGGACAACATGGATAACAAGAAGGAATTCTAACATATAACTAAGGAACACACATTGATGAGAAAAAGGAGATCTAATTTCATGGGCCATATTCTTCAGATTTATCCATGAATTGCCCAGTAGCTGTCTCTTATACACATCTAGATGTGTATAAGAGACAGTCGTAGCTCTGCCTTACAGACATTCAAGTTAGGGAACTTATTCAAGATCACAACTAATAAATAAGACTTTCATCATAATAATTTAAGCTGTAAAACTGTTTAAAACACAAGATTTTATTTGTTTGTTTATTTTCTTGTTTGATTTTTGAGACTTCATTCCTTTCTAATGCAGGCATTCACCTCTATTTTCCTTTTATAAAAACATTTTTTGTGAAATCCATACATTTTGGTAAATTTTCACTTGCCTTGAGATACTTTTGAAATTTCTTTGGATTTCCTATTTATTCTTCACAATTGCTAAATGGTTGTTTAGTTTCTACATTCATGTAAATTCTCCAATTTTATTTACTTTTACTCAATTCCAGCTTTATTACACTGTTGTCAGAAAAGATGCACTNAATAATTTTAGTCTGTTACAAGCACCAAGGCTTGTTCTATGACTTAGATGTGATTTATTCTGGAGGACCTTGTAAGTGTGCTTGAGAAGAAACGCATTCTTGTGTTGAGTGGAGAGCTTTGTCAACACCAAGTAAAACCAGTTGGCCTACACTGTTCCTTTAGATACTCCCTGCTCTGTCAGGGATGGCTTTACGTCTCTCCCCTTATAGAGCTGCCCCTCTCTGTGACTGCTTTCAAGTACAGGTGCTACTCATGGCAACCTTGAACCCTTGGCATGACGGCTATGTAGTGAGAGCTGATAGAGAAGGTGGATATAAATAGCCAGTTTTTGTAATAGTTGATAAATATCAGTGGCCTGAATGCAGGCCCAGAGTATGTCTGAAACTCTGCTTGCCAAATCNAAAAGTACCTATGACCTGCACGTAACTTCTTTTAGTTGGGTGACATTAGACTCTGGGCCAAGTCACAGGTATGAAGCTCTCATAACCAATTATCTCCTGAAAGGTCTCTAGCCTGTTTGTCTGGGGTCAGATAGGAAAGTGATGGGCACCAGAGGCAAATCTGTGAGAGAGGGCCAAGACTGCTTGTCAGATATGGCAGCTGTGACTAATATGAGACCAGTACCATTGAAGCAAATCTTCTGTAAAGCATTCAGCACACAGAGACTATGGTCCAGAGGGGCCAACGCTGCATCTCATTCTGTTGCCAAACTTGATAATGTGTAAGAGTCTCTCACATGGTACTGGTTTGGGTGGCATAAAATTCAAAGGAAATGCCAGGATTGTGTGATGACCAGATGTGCTGTGTGTGCTCTGGAGGGAGAGCCAGAGAAATAGAGCTGCCCAAGTCCTTTAGAGCCCAAAAGTACATGAGTGAATCCGAGATATTGGACACTGAGCTGTTTACAGTGTCGGACTTTGGTTTTGTTGTGAAGTGGTTCTAAGTGTGCCCTAGTTCTTCCCTCTTGGATTTAGAATTAATAGTCAGACGATTTCTGCAAGTGACTAGAATTTCTGAATTGGTAGGTGGATGGGTCCCAGAATGAGGAAGATCAATCTTGGGCTCCCTNAAGAGATGAATGGGCCAATGAGCTTGAGCCTATCTGCCTTCTTTCTGCATCAGGCTCTGTCTTTAATACTGAGATCATCAGATCATGTGAGGCGAGTGCAGAGCAGGACTCAGAACACAGGTGAATGGGGCTCCTGGTTCCCCTCAAAGCTTTGTGTGGTTCATGAAAGGACACTGAGCTACTGGCAGATGGTAANGTACCAAGCCACGGGTAACGTGCAGAAAATGCATACTTAGTCTGTTCTGCCCATGGGACAGACTAGACCACACTAATACCCTCTGCTGACAGACTGGATATACCCATCTAGGTGAACTAGGGAATGATGGGAGGGAGAAACAACTCTGACCCAAGACTTCTCTATTTGCCTATTTCTCTGTCTCCACCTTATTGCAGATGGGACAAACTGATTCTAATAAAGTAACCACTCATGTGCCTTTTCAAACACTGGGCAGAATTAGAATTGCATCCTCAGATACTCAAACAAACAAACAAACAAACAAAGAAATGAAAACCCTGACTTTCTTTCTTTTTCACAAGTCATAAAGAATATAACTCTTTATTATGACAGTGTAACTATATTTTCCATTATATTATTTTAAATCGATTTAAATAGATCATATATAAAGATAAGTATGCAAACTTCTCTGACTACTTAATAATATAATACTACTTATAATAACTCACCTATTATCTTTAGCATCTTGGTTCTGTCATTTGTTTATTGCTATTATAGAAATAGAAAATATCATGGAATTATGATTTCACAGTAACTTTAAAAAATAATTCTGCCAATTACTATCCCTTTGATTGACACCAGGCAAAGAATTCTCCATGGGGCTAGTCCTTGGGTGAGATNAGCAGAGGAGAGTGCATTTCACTTCACTAATATGTTCTGATCAANAAAAATTCCTAAATCCATCCTCAGTAGGCTTTACGGATATTATCTCTGAAAGAATTAAGAACAGCGACNACCATTTTGAGCTGCTCAATAAATATGGATACATACAAGGAGACCCGCAATGAACGTGAAAGAGAGAAAGGAAGGGTGCATGAGAAGGACTGGGGAGAGAGAAGGGAAGGGGGAAATGCTGCAATTACAATCTCAAAAAATAAATAAATAAATAAATGACACAATAAAATTTAAATCACTAAAAAGTATGGATGTAATTTTTTTTACTAGTATCACACATTTAAATTTTTTGCAAGTATAACTAAAGTTTTTCTAAATATACATAAAACTTAGAAATAGGTTTTACCCATTTGTTTAGATTCTGTATGCATATACCTACTCTGCTATATGCCTCCANTGACTTTCTTTCCATAGAAGGCATGGTCCTGGTATGNCCTGGGGTGTTTCCTTTTAGGAATTCAGACTCACCTATATTCATTCACATAACTTTCTTGTCAGCAGAGNTGAAAGAAAACAGGTACAGAGTCCCAGTTACAGACTCTCAGCCACAAANGCAAGAGAACCACCANATACCTCCACCAAAAGGAACATTCACTGAAATCACTTAGATCTTAAATCATAAATAGGTAATATATATTACTTACCCGGTTTATACTGCTGTTCCCTAAAATAGCCTGAAGTAGAGTTTTCTCAAATTCTTCCAACTTCTTAGAACATTTTTTAAGAATATGATTAGATAAATTAAAATCACTCGCCAGTCTAGCTAATGTACCAACAGCTTCCTTCCAAAAGCTTGAGAAAGGGAGTTTGGGATTACGGTAAAATGTGATCAGGCCATCCAACAACTGTGAAACAGAATCAGAAACTGTGGAGGAGTCTTTTTCAAAGCGGGTTAAGTATACTTTCAGACTACTGGATTCTGTCAGTTTCTTCAGTTCAAGCAGATGTTGCAAGAACTGCAAATGAGAAGATGGAGGATTTTCCAGGGTGGTGCATGGCTTTTTCTCAAGGGGCAGTGGTAGAAGGGCTGGAGGACTGCAGCTCTCCACAGCATGCTGGGACAACTCTGCAGGTTCGCTTCTTTGCTCATTTGATAAAACACATCCAGAGTCATCCATCAAAGCCAGTGTATTTTCAGAACTTGTAGGCTCCTGATCTGGCAACGGGGGAAACACATCGTGTCCTGAAATAGGAAGGAGCAGAAGCATTATCTTCCTGCAGCTAAGTGTCTTAAAAACGATACAATGATTCTATTCTAAATGAAAATACTACATAAAACATGCAAATGCACACAACCATTTAGCAAAACACATTGTTTAGTCTGACTAAAGAAANGGTTTTATGCATTTTCAGTTAGATCTCTCATTCAACTCCAAGCATGTTCCTAGGAAGTCAGTCACTCCATGCTTTCTCCTCCATGCAGAACTGAAACAGTTTTTTAAAAGTTTTGTTTTATTTTCAATTATCTGTATGTATGTGTGTCTTGCATGGACATGGACACCTCAGTGCAGTGTGCAGAGGCCACAAATGGGCATCAGATCCCTTTGGAGCTGGAGTTACAGGTGGTTGTGACTCACAAAATGTAGTTCTGAGACACTCTGCAAGAGCAGCAAGTGCTCCTAATCACTGACCATCTCTTCCTCCCCAACGGGCACCATTTTGAATGGAGTATTTCCATCGTGTGTTAGAAGAGTGCAATACTCAAACTGACCATTAACTATCCTGGCTGCTTCATTTAATACCCTCAGCAAAGTGTCATGGGAGCGCATGTTGGAGATGACAACATGAAAAATTAAACACAGAAAGGAATCTCCTCTCGGTCCATGAAAGGAATGCATCCACAAAGCCTTATAGAAACAGTAACAATAAAAACCAAAAGCAGTAGACGGCAAAAAAATTATAAAGATCAGGGTGCCCAACCCCTGTTGATATATCTACTACAAAACCCCTGCACCTGTGGTTTGGGGAANGTTGCAGTAGATAAAATAGACAGATTGTAAGAGTCAAAGGATCAGAAAGTCTGCTGTGAGAGTGTGACACCTAGAAATGCCAAGGAAGTTAGACCCATGATACTTCAACAATATAGCTGCCTAAGGAAGACCTGAACAAAGTCAACAGATATGCTAACATGGAAGCGGGAAATTTGACAAGGTCCCAACCCAAGATGAAAAACTATAGGCAATTAAGAACTGCTAGGAGAGGGACAATTATCTTCCCCAGGGACAAGCCCCTAATAGGTTATCTAATATTAAGTGGTCAGTCCTGAAGATATACGCATATAAGCAACCCTGAAGAGACTTAGGTTTTATTTATATGTTTATGATTTATTTATTATATACATATGTAATAATAATTAAATAATAATTTAAAAAGTAGAAGACAAATTCGAGAGAAAATGAGAAGGGGGACATGAGAAAAAATGGAGGGAGAATGAAGGGGAAATGAGATGATTATATTTTAATTTTTAAAATTTCTCAAATACTAAATAATTATGAAGATTAGAGAAGAAATTAATAAAATGAAAACAAAAGAATAATACATAGACTCAATCAAGTAGAGCTGATTCTTTGAAAACCTAAACAAGTTGATTAAACCCCTAGCAAAATAACCAGAGAGAGAGAGACAGAGAGAGAGATACTCAAATTAATAAGTTAGGGGAGAAAGCAGGAATTTACAACAGATCCCAATGCATGGTTCATCCCAATGCATACTTGTTCAAATCTTAGATGATCTTTTAATAAAAAAACCCAGAGCCAGATATTGGGGTGAAAGTTGAANGATCAGAGAAGCAGAGCCAACCTCACCTCACCAACTCCTCAGCTGATTTTGTTTCCATGGATCCTCAGACTGAAAGCCTCTGAGTCCTCACCAGAAAGAGTCTCAGCTGAACTGCTTTAGTTCCTGTTTCTTCACACCTTATATACCTTTCTCCGCCCTGCCATCACTGTTACTTCCTGGGATTAAAGGCATGTGTGCTTCCCAGTACTGGGATTAAAGGTGTGTGCGCACTGTCTGGCTCTGTTTCCAGTGTGGCCTTGAACTCACAGAGATCCAGATGATTCTCTGCCTCCTGAGTGATAGGATTAAGGGTGTGNGCTACCACTGTCTGGCCTCTATGTCTAATCTAGTAGCTGGCTCTGTCCTCCGATCCCCAGGCAAGTTTATTAGGGTACACAATATATCACCACACACACTGCTAAAGTGGCCAAGAACTAGCTATGTCCTAGAGATGATCCTAGGAGAAAACCTAACTACTATTATTTTGCCAAAGCAATATAACAATAAAATATCTCCTAATGACATGGCTCTACAACTATAGACCAATGACTCACTCACTCCTCATGAGAGAAGATTTTTTTCTTGAAGCAGATGGGAATTAACACAGAGACCCACAATTTGACAATGTGCTAGTGAATGATTTTGGAGAGCTAAATGTCTTCATCAAATCCCTTTGAGGCTCAGGGATCTACCTGGAAGAGGAGGTAGAAAGATTGTGAGAGCCAGAGATGATTGATGACTTGAAGAAATCAGTATCTTGCAGACGCAACAGGACTGATGCACATATGAACTCAGGCAGACTGTGGCAACATGCACAAGATCTGCAGAGGCTCAAGTTTTAAGCATTCCCTGCATTGTGAGGGGGAAGTAGGCACTGGATCCCAGCCCTCATCAAGAAGCTATTTATAGTTGATATAATGCTGACAAAGGGAAAATCAGTTTTCTCAAATGGAGTGTCACTGGGATTATCAACCACAGTCCAGGGCAGGCCCCATGCACACGAATAGTTGGTTAACATAGAACTCCATGTATTTTTGTAGATGTTTGATTCTATTTTGGCATTTTTTCTTATTTTTTTTTTATTTACTTTTATGGTTAAATGGGTTTTTTTGGGGGAGTGAAGGTAAAACATGATCAAAATATATTGTATGAAAGCAATTTTAAATAAAAAATATTAACAACAAACAAACAAAAACCCTGGACAATGAAGGAGAAATGAATTAGTTCCTAGACACTTATAACCTACCAAAAGTAAACCAAAGAAATATAAACAGATTCATAAAAAGTAACAAGACTGAAGCAGTAATAAAATGTCTCCCATCAAAGAAAAGCCCAGACCTGGACAGATTCAGGGCTAAATTCTACCATAAGGAGGAACTAACATCAATACTCTGCAAACTGTTTCACAAAGTAAGAAGGAAAGATACAGTACAAATTCATTCTATGAAGTCAGTATTGTTCTGATATCAAAAGTAGATAAGGATACAACAACAATAACAAAAAAGAAAAAAGAAAAAGAAAAACTACAGACCAATTTTCCTAATAAATAATCCAGGGTGCTGGCAGGAAAGATCATTAACAGTCTTATCCAGCTATTGCTTCTGATGCCCACCGTGATCTGTCCACTGGTGCAATAGTGACATAACTGTTTTAGAGGTAACCAACTACTTTCTGATTAGATTTGAAACCAGGTNCATGGGAGGTAATCCATGCCTAGTATTATAAACTTGGCCAAAAGCCTATCCCAGGAGGCCAAAGGCCAGCGTGGGAAAGGGGGAGCACTAATGATGTTCTGCTAAATGGACTCAAAGTCAAACTGTCTTTTAAACATTGAATTTATACTTACAGACTAATGCTGTTCTCAATNTTGGGTAAAGAAATTTCTTTTGTACAGTGGGCAACAGTTAGTACAGAGACCCTAAAATAGTTAAAGTTTTGAGAAGAAGTGAGTGTTAAGTGTGCAGCTCTAACCATGGCATCTGTTAACATCCCTCCAAGGCCCAGGAAACGGTGTGGAGGAGAAGAAAGATTATAAGACCCAGAGGATGGGGAAGAATGCTATGAAATATTGTCTTTTCTAGATGTGCCATGGCTGCTACAATCCTAAACACA
>LZPO01035588.1:32531-43911 GCA_001675575.1 Neotoma lepida | reverse complement strand
CAAATGAACTAAGCTGTCCATGTATCAAAAACAGCTCTTGCAAGCAAAACTATCTTAATAGATTAGTTCTCAAAATAGACAACAAAGCAAACAAATGAGGAAAGGCCTACAAACCCATTTGTCTCTCATCTCACACCCAGTACTTAGGAGATATCAAGCCATGAGCATCAACATTCAGAAACCAACAAATGATCACATTAAAATCAAATTACCAATTTTTGTTGGCTGCAACTTTGATATCAATAGACTGGTACTTAAAATGCAGTTTAAAATACAGAACATGTAAATTAAAAAAAGAATTTGGAAAACAGAGTCAGCAAAATTCTCTCTCTTACTTCCCTATCTTCTCTCTCTGTGTCTCTCCGTCTCAGTTTCTCTGTCTTGCTCTGTTTCTCTCTGTCCCACTGTCTCTATTTCCTGCTTCTTTGTTTCATCAGACAAAGGTTTTCTATGTACCCCAAGACTGATCTAGAAGTGTTGTTCTTCCTGCTTCAGCCTCTTTGCTTTCCCAGATTAGCAAACATCTATTGTCCCAAAGAAAGGCTCACTGAGGCTTAAATGCTTATAAGGCACACAATTTTGTCACTTCTGTCCACAATATCCTACTGACTGAAAGATCTCCAAATACTGAAGACAATTTCAATGAAACACTAAAATGACAGAGAGACAGATGATCACCTTAAAGATCCTTCTTTAACCAAATGGAGGGAAACCGAAAAATGTTTCATTATGTTTGAAGCAGAATTCAAAGAGTTAGCCCGATGAACAGGAAAATAAAATATAAAACTGGAGACAGAATTAATTAGAGTCTTACATTTAGTGTAAAATGTCATTCAAAACTGTACAATAAAGGACAGAATTTGCATAGAACATAATTTGTGTTATAAATTTTTGTGTAACTGTCAAATATTCATAATTATAAAGTCCTAAATTATTTCCAGAAATCCAGAAATATATATAAAGAAATATATGGGAAATATTGGTAGCTGTCCCCAGAAGCAGGTCTGTGTGCATGTGTGTGCGTGTGTGTGCATGTGTGTGTGTGTGTGTGTGTGTGCGTGTGTGTGTGTATAAAATACGTATATATGTATATATATATGGATTATAACTGATAACTGTCTAAACAAATACGTTTTCATACAGAATTTCTAAAAGTATAATTTTTCTAAAGCACAAGATTGCTTCTAGAAGGTTGATTAGAATATTTTGGCAGTTTCACCTTTATTTCAGCATATTTAAATGCATAAAATTTCAATGTGCTTTTGTTTATATCAAGAGAACTTCCATAGAACATGCAACTAAATTGTCCAAAATGCTTTAATTTTCTAAAACCCTGAAAGTGCATGTTTTGTATAAAATAGACGAAGAGTGATATTTTCTACAGCACCCAAAACTATCAAAGCTGAACAGTTTAATGAGTAACCTAAGTTCATAAAATAATTGAACAGTAAGATTTTCTTCATTTTTGTATGGCTTTAAAATACCACAAAAGGTCAAAATGAAAAATCAGGGAAGGAAAAACATGGCATACTAATTATACACAAGCTTAAGCATGGTGATGTTTTTCTCATATGGACAATTCTCATCAAGATAATAAATTGCTATTTTATAGCTTGGGGATTTACATAAATTTGTGCAATACTTAACCCTGATGCTTGACTTCAAGAATATTTTAAAAATAGTTATTATGTACTGGATCTTTAGATTGAAAATATAATTTGCATTTTAAGTCTAAAGCACTTTATTAGTGGGTACATATTTGCCTTGCTTCAGATTAACATAATTTATTAAATGTTAAATTGAATCACAGTTCTATCTTAGTTTTGCAACAGTGAATTACTTTTTTTCTAATTACATTGCATTATAATGGCATCTGCTAGAGAAACTCTATGAACTGTTAATAAAAATAATAGTCTCATCTATCTCAAAACAAACAACTGAAGGGTTTAAGTTGCCATTAAGACTTTCTCTAACTTCTCCTTTTCATTGCAGCACATTGATGGGTTTCTTTAGGCAGAAAATGTTAGTCATACATTAACGATACTGTCAGACAAATATTTGCTGTCACTTGTTGTATAACTCTAACAGTGGTAATTTTTCCAACTGTTAGATTATTTGACCTGTACTGAGATGTCAGTATGAAAAAGACAGTGGTTACTAACATAACTAATCATCTAAAGTTGGTGTTACTTCAGGTTCTAATAAACATTGGTGGAAACCTCTTTATTGCTCTGTAAATGTTCCCATAGACTACATTTAATTTATGCAATAAAATATTGATGCTAGAATTTTCACCTTCATTTTTGTGACTTCTTGCAGACATCTATCTAATTCCTATGTCTGTACAGTCACTTTCCATTTGCAGAAATTCAACGTGTCACTCATCATGCTTCATTATAAATAAAGAAGTGAAATTTAAACTTATGTCATAAGATTCTTGTAGTAAATAATATACAACCGTAAGTTCAACTTTTATTTTTAAAAATTGTCTGCAAAGCAGTCATGGAAAGATGGGTATCACAAAATATCTTTTAAACAGTGAATTGAAATTAGTCCAACCAGAAGCAGAAAGTAGAATGATGTTTACCAGAGGACAGAGAAGAGGAGAAAGCATGCATGTGTATTAAAAATGCAGAAATACACCTCTGCAAGGGATGTGAGCATTAGATATATAAAATGCCCTAATATAAATGTGAACAAAAGTTTCTGGAAAGAAGAACACTGTGCCCTTGACCTTATGCAAGACAGTTGTTGATTGTGAAGGGATTGGAATGCTACATACAGGTTCAGAGCCAATCCCAGTTTCCATGGGTTATCTTAACAGCCTTTCCTTGATCATGTCTGTGTCTAAGCTAACATCCTTTTCATTAGCAGGTGAAAACTCTCAGAATGTGTTAATTTGCCTGAGCATTTTGTTGTACCATCNAAAAGCCCAAGCTTGTCATCAGATAGCATCCAAGACATATAGCAGAGATTTTCCCATGTTGTTATAGCTCTCTCCCTAATGTTTCCAACAAAGAATTTGAAAGTGCTGTTATTTATGAATTTATTTGTTCTATTACAATAAAAAGTTTGTAAGCCTGCTGCTGTTGGTCCATGGATTTTTACAGTAACCTGATCTGTGTTCCTGGGTGATGTTAACTCATACTTTATGTTTGATTCCAAAATAAGCTCTTTCATATATATACACTTTGAGGTGAGAGCTTTTATTTCCATCAACATAAATATTAAACTAATGACAATAGATAATAAATATATAGAATGTCTTTGTGTTTATAAAAGTTTTTATTTATGAATAGCAGATTTGGAGGTAAGAAAAATTTCATTTGTTATAACATATTTTTGTATTTATAAATCATTATATTAAAGTTATATGCAATGATTTTTCACACGTAGACTACCATAGGTCATGAGCTGAATCTGGGGCAATCCTAACATTGCTTTCATTGAATTTCAACCTGTAGACAGTGACATCCCTTCTGATACCTCAGAAACTGTTACCATGAATGATCTTGAAACAGAAGACGTGCTATGTCTTCAGAAAACCTTATAAACTGTGAAAAACATAGGCAATTATTCAAAGTTTCCTTAAACTGTTACAAATACAAAGATAATTTATACAGTACATTAATTAAAATACTACTTAAGATTTTCAATTACTTTATGAGCTTGATCAAAGCAAAGAGTGACAGATTTTCATATTTATATTTCTGATAAGCCAACACTTGTTATTCAATAGGAATTTTTGTTATTTAATTAAAACTACATACTTGACATAATACATTCACAGGTAAACATGGTAAACTCTTTTCATAATTTACAATATATGCACTTTAAATATTCCAGAGTTTTAGGGAGGAGATTCCAAGTAGCCCAATTTTTATTATGTATATTGTTTCACCCTCTTTGGATACATTGGACCCTTTAATGACCAACTCTAACAGAGTGGGTATTTTTCATTTATTTTTAGTATAAATATTAGGTATAATATTTAATGATTCTGACAATCTGATATTTGAAGTTAATATTTTAAAAGTAATTGAAAACTGTGAACTTAATTTCATGTTCTATTAAAGTTTTTGCCAATTCTAGATATTAGCTTTTAAAAAATATACACTGCCCCCATTTCTTCACTTTCATCAATTTTTCAAACTCTTTTTATTTTTCTATCTCATATCTTCTGTTCACCTTTACATAATTAATTGTTACACAGCTGGATTGGATTAACCACCACCCTCTTTCTGGAATTAGGTTTAATTTGAAAGCCTATATTTTGCAGCTATTTCCTTGGAATTGAAGAATTCCATATGGAAAGGTGATGGAGGCTTATATGACATGGGAGGCTCAGAAAGTTAAAGATTTACAAGGTCTTTTATAAAAGTTATAAAAGCGGGGAACAATTGCTACAAAGTAGAACTTCTCAGACATTTCTGACTGTTAATTCATCAGGGATCTAGTGGGAACTAGCGTTCCAGAGTCCTCAGGCAGGATGAGTTTGACGTTTTAGTGACACAGCTAGCTTTGAATTTCCTGTAAGGAATCCATTTAACTTACTGGTTCCCTAAGCTAGACTTGGATGTGGTCATTCCTTTAATTTGTCTATAGGGTGAATAAATGTTTGTTCATAGCTCTCCAATAAAAGTCTGCCACAACATTCCATAAAGAGGTTCAGGATTGCTTTAGTTAGGAAACATCTTTGGTTCTCTGAGAGTTCAAATATAACAACATCTTCCCTTGGAGCGTGTGTGGGAGGTGGAAGCTGATTTTATTTTTGAACACTCATGCACCACAGTTGTTCCTATTGCAAGGCTATTGGTTGCTCTCCACAAACTGATGACAAGGCTCTATTGCTGAAAATAACATCTACCCAACTCATTGAATGTGGAGAAGTAGAACTGATGCCTCCCTAGAGTTCTCACCCCTAACGACTAGTGTTAATGGTTCTTGAAAATACTCTGCAAGGCACATTAAAGAAGAAAGGTAAAAACCATCATTACAAATAAACAGTGTCTCCTATTTACAATAATGACTTGCCTGCAAGATGTACTGCCACAATAATGGCATAATGCTTGTGCAAGTAACCTACCAATATTTGATTGGAGTTAAGTCCCACTCCGTGAGATGGAACCCGTACCTGACACTGCTTAAGTGTCCAAGAAGTGGGGAAAGTATTGGCCAGGGACCTAGGTGAAAACCAAATACTACTGTTCTGCTAAAGGATCATTGCCAGAAAATGACTCCTAATGATATTCTGATATACTCATAGATCAATTTTTGCTCAGTCATCATCAGAGAAGTTTCAGTAGTTGAGAACAAATATAGAGACCCAAAGCTGAACAAAATGCAAAAAGCAAATGGAGACCTTGGAACACAGTCCTAAATGGATTCCTTCGTCTAATGCCTCTGCTTAGGGCTCAGAGAACCTTGCAGAAGAAGAAGCTGAAAGACTGTAAGAGCCAGAAGGCATGGAGGACACTTAGTAAACAAGGCCCTCTAAACACAGTAAGATCAAAACACATATGAACTCAGAGAGACTGTTGTGGTATGCACTGGGTCTTCATGGATGTGTGCTGGATGTGGTCCCAGCACTGAGAAAAGAAGTGAACACAACCCANAAGCTATTTCCAATTGATAATCACTCACAAATGAAATATCAGTGCTTTCCAATGAAGTCTCACTGGATATACAAACCAGCCTAAAGGACAGGTGGCATGTCCAGCAGTAAATGACCAATAGAAAGCAAACTCAACTGGACCTTTGGAGATTCTTTGTCTTGTAAGGTTTTGACAGGGTATTTTTTCAGCCTTTTAGTCCTTTGTGTATAGAATATGACTTCTGGCTTTGTGCTTTTAGGCAATTCTTGNGTGTATGGATATCTATGTCTTTTTCTACATGTGTATCTCATTCTTTTTCTTTGGCTCCTTTTCATTATGTTTGTTTGTTTTGTCTTATTCTGGTTTGTTTTTGTTTTATTTTATTCTATTATTATTCTTTAGATTCGTGTTTGTTTTCTAATGAGAGACAGAAAGGGTTTGAATCCAATGGGAGGGAAGGCGGCAAGCATCCTTGGGGAGAGGGGAAACTATAATCAGAATATGTCATATGAAAACAATTTATTTTCAATAAAAGGAAGAAAAAACAAGCCACATCTGAAGACATCAATGTTTATCTACTGTAAAAAGTGAGGCTCTCATTGTGTGTGGCTCTGCTCTACAAACAGAACACGGGTACTCTATGTTTTTCCCCCCTCATGATGCTCACTAATCTCAGGGTTGAAGATGAATTACTTCATATCTACATTGTAACCCACAGAAAGGAAAGGAGACTGGGATGTCATTTCATTTATCATAAATATATGAACCCNATATTGTACACATTCTTCTTCCTTCTGCTCACATTGAACAGGCATTAGACACACTGGAGAGCTAACCTCAGAGGAGACTGAGTTACAGGGTGCTTATTTTTGGTAGGCTGTGTGATTGTTCATCATTAGTGTTACAGTGCTATATGTTATGGGGGAGGACGACATTGCAAGTCAGTTTTGAGTCATTGCCAGAAGAATAAAGAGGCTTTACCAGAATCTATTTTTATTTGAAGAGAGAAGTGAAACTTGGGGATAAGGGAAAAACTGAAAGATGCCCTTAGAGAAAATACAGAAGCAATTATAATCTAAGTATCCAGTGGGAAAAAATTGGTAAACAGAAATATTTAATCTAGAGTAGAATATACTAGATATATGATACTAAACAGAAATCTATTATAAAATTGTGTCATTGTCAATACTAATATCTTTCATTTGAATTTCTTTGCCTGTAATTTATATATTATATGGCACCTGATATGGTACTCAAGTTCAGTATAAATCTCCAGTATATTTAAAATGGTAACAAACCAGATTCAGAAAAAGAAGTCCTATTATGTAAGTTAAGTGATGTAGGCACAACACAAATTTGAGACCTTGAATGTGAGACCAGACCTCTGGAGGACTGCTGCGGGATGTTTCCTGCAGAAGCATAAACAAACATGTATTCACCCCAGATATTACTTACAATAGATGAAAATAAAAATCCCTCTCCCAGATTACCTTAGTGAAATGGTGAATTTATTAATTTCAAGTGCATGGACCACTCATAAGCATCCGTGTCATCAAAGAGTCCATGTAGGGAAGGTGACTATTCACAAGAGCTGCATTCCTTACATAATTAATGAATATCTAGGCAACTGGGCTGGTCAGAGAGCCCCTCTCCCCTGCCAGCAATTNCTCACTGTTTCTATAACCTTAGAGAGTGGGCTTGTGGACCCAGTTAGTTTCTGATATGGGAGGTTTATTTCTTGCCTGAATCATATGGGCCTTCCTTCACCCTCCAGAAGTGAGTGATTCCATAGGGAGGATTCATATTCCTATCTAGATGTCAATGGACTGAGTGGAGAGCATAGCCTATAAGAAATTATAGGAATTGGGAGTAGAATATATACTGTTTCTTTTCCCTGGTGGTACTGGGAGAGATCAGCAAGTAACTGAAGCTTCTAATCATACCATCACCAAGGGTACAGAATGGATTGCTCGGTATCGTCTTATCATACTTTACCATAGTTAAAATAGCGTCCAAAATAGCAAACAAGGTTGGAGCACCAACCATGTTGCCTATAATGTGTTTCCTTAGGGAACTAACTACTACTAGGGAAGTGAATAATAGAGAGATAGTGTGTATCATTCATTATACAGAATTTAAAACACATAATCAATTTCCTATCATATTTTGCCACAGTAGTAGGTTCACTCCTGCTGTCTTTGATCTATGAAAAGGAAATTAATTACTTGTTTTAAATTCTGTATAATAGATGACACACTATCTTTCTATTATTCACTTCCCTGGTAGTACTTAGTTCTCTAGGCAAACACATAATAGGCAACATGGTTGGTGCTCCAGTTTTCCTTGGAAGCTATCAGCAAAGAAAAGAGGGATTGAAAATATATCCTGCCTGTCATCAGTGAGATATTGTCAACGGTCAGTCACTGTTGTTCCAGCCAAATAGGTAACTTAAGGGCATACATACTCACTCTATCCTCATGATGCAACTTATAAGAAGAATGGACTGATATAAACAGCTATTCAGATATCACTCCTTGTGTAAAGGACCCAATCAAGACAATTAACATAGATAGGCATAAACTACATCATGAAAAAGATTTTGAAATTACTTAAGGAGGATTTCTTTCTTCTAAAATACATTTGTTTATTCATCAATTTTTCATATATGTAAATAAAGTACTTTGATTATATTTACCCATACTTTTCCCCTTATCTTCTATATCGATCCTCATTTTCATGCCCCTCAGGTTGTTGATAACCCACTGACTCTCATTTATCCTGCTTCACACATACTCATGAGGTTGAGTCATCCCTTAAAGCATGGACACCATACCAAGAACCACATCCTTAAAAAAAACTTTCCCTTTAGGAACAGTAACCAAATGTCAATAACTCTTCAGACCAGGGTATGAGATTATGAGCACTTTTCCCCTCTCATGCTGGAATGTTAAGTAGCTTGATCTTATGCAAGTCTTGTATAAGTAACCACAGATGCTATTAGTTCACAATCACAGTGGTCCTGTGTCCAAAAGACACGGTTTTGCTCTTTTCCTTCCTGACCTCTGACTCTTTAGTCTTTCTGATCCACTCTTCAGTGGTGTTCCTGGAGAAGGGATATCATATAGATATATAGATTTATAGTTGAGCACTCCACAGACACTTTTCTCCTTACTCTGACCAGCTATATTTCAGCATTAATCACCACTCAACTTCACAAAGAAGATTTTTTAATAAAGACTTAGAGTTGAACTAATTTATTGGTATAGAGATACATATTTAATGTACGGTTTGATGCTAGGTCCCTTTAGTCAAATGATAGGAGTAGGTTCACTCCTGCTGTCTTTGATCTATGAGGCCATGTGTCCTTAGCTAGATTTATAGCACAAGGCATATGCTTTCTTATGTGGAACATTCATTAATCAAGCTTGGAAACAGTTGATTACTGGCATACCGTCCATGCCACTATTTCATCCACTGGATGTATTTTGCCAGAATGGTCTTTATTGTTGCTGACAGGTGTCACAACAGGGTAGGATTATTGATGACTTTTCTCACCCAACACCCAATTTTTAAACTATCACCTTCAAACTGGTTCAATAATAAACTATAACAATGTTTAGACAATTATAAAACAAAAACAGAAGTTATAAATATGAATCAAAAGGCACGGGAAAAAGGTATTGGGTGTGTTCACCAGTGCAACTGACATGGCAGAAAATGAAATTAGTAAACTCAAATTATTTGAATTTCCTTGTTTTGAAGAGAAAAAATAGCCTGAAAACAGTCTTAAAAATCTCAAAACATTAGTTAGCAAATTAATGTGCATATAATCAAATTTCTGGCATCAAGAGGCAAATGAATTGAAAAATATACCAAGAAACAGTAAAAGAAAATATACTAAATTATTGAAGGCATGGAATTACAGATTCTATGATCTGAATTAAATATTTAAAAAAATAGATTAAATGTAACTGATGTAAAAACAAAAAAACACAATGAAACAAAAATCTTAAGTGCAACAATAGAGAAATAAGTTATTTATATGAGAACTGAAATTCAAATGAGATTTGCATGCCATGTAGCATAGTGTGGGCCAAAGGAAGTGGTCAAACACCATTTCCTTTTTAATACATTTTTATTGGAAAATATTTTTCATACAATATATCTTGATAGTGTTTTTACCCTCCCTAAACTCCTCCAAATAGTCCACACTTCCCTACCCCCTCAGCATTATGTTTTTTTCTGTTTTAAAAAAAAAAATGAAAAATAAAAAGAAACACAAGAAGAACTCCAAAACATGAAAATCAAACAAATAAGCAAAAGACCAATAAAACAAACAAAAAGCAAACTGAAACAAAATGTTTTTTAAGATACAATTAAGTTCATTTTGTGTTAACAACTTCTCCTAGGCATATCGACTGATGTGGAGTGTGGTTGATATACCCAGTAACACCCCATTGGAGAAAATTGATTTTCCCATTGGGAGTAGTATCAATTGCAGATAGCTTCTTGGTTAGGGCTGGGGACCTCTGTCCACTTCCTCTTCTAAGTGCTGGGACCCATATGCTTGAATATGTACAAGCCTTGTGTATGCTGACACAGTTTCAATGAGTTTGTATGTGCATCACTCCGGTTGTATTTNGAAGATAGCATTTCCTTGGCATAATCTAACACCTCTGGCACCTATAATTTTGGTCTCCTCTTCCACTTTGATCACTGAGCCTTGAGAAGAGGGTTTTGATGAAAGCATCCCNTTTAGACCATNTGCTCCAAAGTCTTTCTCTGAACATTGCTCAGTTGTGGTTCTCTGTGTTATTATCATTAACTACAAGAAGGAGGTTCTCTGCTGAGAGTTATGTGATGCACTGATCTACGTCCATTGAGTATAGCAGTATTTTATTAGGAGTCATATCATTGCTATATTCCTTTGTAGAATAATATTATTAGGTTTTCCCCTAGAGTCATGACATAGCTAGTCTCACATTCTTGGTCACTTTAGTAGTGTCAGTTATGGGTTCCAGCTCGTTGAGTGGGCCTTAAGTTCAATAAAGAAGTAGTTGGTTAGACTTATGCATGTAGCTTCTGACATTATTAGGAAACACCCTCTCAGGGAAAACTCCCTGTACTTATGGCTAAACATGAATAATGACAACAAAAATATGTATGAAAAAATGGAAGGGGGACATTCCTGGAGTCCTTACCTTACACAATAAGCTACAGGGAACTAAGAAATGCTGAGAATACCAAATGGTCAACTCTGACAATATACATAAGAATAATTTAAGCAGGTAATATGTGTGTATGTATGTATTTATATATATGCACATAATATAAACATACATAAATGTAAAAATAGTGAAAAAAGAGGACTTGAAGAGATCAAGATGAAATATACAGGAGTGTTTGAAGAAAGAGAATGGAGAAATAATATAAGTATGCTACAATCTAAAAAATATAAAAAATAAAAATAAAGATATAATGTAAAATTATAAAATAAAAGCAGTTGGTTATTCCCATAATTTTAATACTACTGTTGCACTAGTAATCTTACAAGCATGTAGATGAAAGTTCGAAAGTTTGTCCGGTCCGGTCCCGGTTCCGCCCAGCTCCCATGGCCACTTAGACCCAAATAAACACACAGAGGCTTATATCATTTTTAAACTATGGCCCTGGCAGGCTTCTCGATAGCTAGCTCTTACATCTTAAATTAACCTATTTTATAAATCTATGTCGCCACGTGTTCCACATGGCTTTACCTGTGTGCCATTACATGTTGCTTTCTAGAT
>LZPO01035588.1:9095-24730 GCA_001675575.1 Neotoma lepida | reverse complement strand
TAAAAAAACAAGTAAAATCAGCTAACTTTTGAAAAAATTATCATCACAACAATAATACATATGCATCAAAAACTTACTATAAATAATCATTTTAAATATAAACATAAATCATCCATATTTTATATTCATACAGTGGTTACACATAACTTCTATTTTTCTTAATTTCTGTTTTTTAAATTTATATGCATTGGTGCTTTTCCTGCATGAGGGTGTCGGGTACCCTGGAACTGGTGTTACAGACAGTTGTGAGCTGCCATATGGGTGCTGGGAATTAAACCCAGGTTCTCTGAAAGAACAGTCAATGCTCTTAACCTCTGTGCCATCTCTCCAGACCCTGTAAATAACTTCTTAATTAAAATTACTCTACATTTCTTTACACTTAGAATGCCATTTGCCATAGACAAAATGCCTATTTTCAGGTAGATTTGGGAACAAGAATTGCTGGTGTTTTGTTATGTATGACTTTATCTAACTAGTGAACTGTGCCAAGCCTGCATTAACTATCTCTCCTGCCCCAAATATTTCCACTGACTTTCACAAGTGGCAGTAAGATACCCCTTCGAAGTCTGGGCACAGGTTTTGGCCTGCTACTGACATTTCCAGGGCATGATTCCTAAACTCACGTTGTCCTGTTACATATCCAGGACCAAAATTGGTGACAGACATGATTGCCACTACTGTTTGAAAGACTTGATTTTTTTTCTTAAACATTATCACATTTATAAAGATCATCCTTTATTTGATTATTTTTCAAACCCAGATAATGTATATCCTCTCCTGTATGTGTGTGTTCATAAATTGTATGTATTTATTTCTGTAACATTTCTGGGCCCACAATTGTTGCAAAACTTGAACATTGACCTCAATTGGCTTGTTTATACTACTTTTTTTTTCTCAAATTTCTATTTATATTCTAAACTCAGGGTTTTTTGTTTGTTTGTTTGGTTGGTTGGTTGGTTTTGTATTATCTCCTCTGAGTATTTTCCGTATAATGATTTGAAATTTTATATAATTGTGTTTATCATGTACAATTTATTAAATCTACTTTTGAATGAGAAATTAGACTATTCTCCATGCCTCCATAGCAGCAGAGCAGTCAGGAGCCATAGCATGTCTTTCATGGAATCTTATAACTGTCTTGTGATTTTTCAATGGTCTTTTGTGGCATATCATATTCCCAGAACTAGAGTTCTAAGTTCAAAATATGTCATAGTCACTGCTCCTTTTCAGGTTCTTGGTTTTTATTTTCACTTAATTATTTTGATTTATGAACTTGTTGAGTTTTTATTTTGTTCCAATTTTAATTAATTACTACCCTAGATGAAGGCACTACTGCCAAAATACGTTTGCTCAATCGGTTTTCATATCACCTTTTCTCATTCTTTTACAACAAGTTTTTCTTGTGCTTTGTTTTAATCTTTCTTTTTATTAAAATATTCTGCTCAGATAATTTATTTGAGGATACTTTAGTGACTTTTTCTTTCTGAGAAATACATGTTACTCCCACTGAAATTTATAATTTTAGGATTGAATTCTATCTATACCTCCTAAAGCTCATGAGAATGGAGACTAGACTGTGATGATCTATTCAACCATGGCTCTCCTTTCTATACACAATGTGAAACAAGGAGATTCTGTGATGAGGCCCGTATCCTCAACACAATTTGGCAGCCTGCATATNTCATGTTGGAGAGAAGAAATTGAGAGGAAAAATTGTTCAACAAGAACAACAAAACCCCACAATCTTTCATTTATGGATGGTGTTCAGATAAACACTTGGGGTATTTTTTTTTTTTAGAACTTTGATTTGTGAAAGGTAAAGGGTGAATTAGGATCTTTGAAATGCTGTAATAATCTGATGCAGGATTTCCTACATATCAAATACATCTCCTCCAGTATTTGAGTGTTTTCCAGTATTTGAGTGTTTCAATATGAAAGTATTAACAAGAGGTTCCAGTCAGGCACTGGTGGACCACACCTTTTAATCTCAGCACTCCGGAAGCAGAGGCAGATGGAGCTCTGAGCATGAGGCAAGCCTGGTCTACAGAGCCAGGTCCAGGACAATCAGGGCTACACAGAGAAACCCTGTTTCAAAAACAAAACAAAACAAACAAACAACAACAGAAAAACCAACCAACTAACCAAATAAAAAACAACAGAAAAGATGTTCCTAGGTACCAATTTCTGACTATTACAAATAAAGCTACTGTGCACATAGTTGAGCAAGTGTCCTTGTGGTCTGATGGGGCATCCTTTTGCATTTGCACAGAAGTGGTGTAGCTGAGTCTTGAAGTAGATTCATTTCCAATTTTCTGAGAACCATATTGATTTCCAAAGTGGCTGCACAAGTTCGCACTCTCACCAGCAATGGAGGAGTGTTCCCCTTGTTTCACATCCTCCCCAGCATAAGCTGTCATTTGTTTTTTGTTTTTTTTTAATCTTAGCCATTCTGACAGGTGTAAGATGGAATCTCAAAGTCATTTTGACTTGCATTTCCCTGGTGGTTAAAGATATTGACCATTTCTTTAAGTGCTTCTCAGCCATTTGAGATTCCTTTGTCGAGAATTCTCTGTTTAGGTCTGTATCCCATTTTTAAATTGGATTATTTAGTTTTTTAATGTCTAGTTTCTTGAGTTCTTCACATATTTTGAAATTTAGCCCTTTGTCAGATGGGAGTGTTTGATGAAGATCTTTTCCCATTCTGTGAGCTGCTGTTTGGTCCTCTATTAACAGTATCCTTTGCCTTACAGAAGCTTTTCAGTTTCATAANGTCTCATTTATTAATTGTTGCTCTTAGTGCTTGCAATATTGCTATTCAGTTAAGGAAGTCGTCTCCTGTGCCAGTACATTCAAGGCTATGCTCCACTCTCTCTTCTATCAGGTTCAGTGTATCCNGATTTATGTTGAGGTCTTTGATCCACTTGGANTTGAATTTTGTACAAGGTGATTGATATGGATCTATTTGCATTCTTCTACATGCCAACATCCAGTTATGTCAGCACGTTGTTGAAGATGATTTCTTTTAGCCGTTGTATAGTTTTGGATTCTTTCTCAAAAATCAAGTGCCCACAAGTATATATATTTATGTCTCGGTCTTCAGTTCTATTCTATTGATCTACCTGTCTGTTTTTATGCTGATATCATGTTGTTTTTATTACACTAGCCCTGTATTACACTTTGAAATCAGTGATGGAGATAGCTGTAGAAGTTCTCTTACTGCACAGGATTGTTTTAGCTATCCTGGGGCTTTTTGTCTTTTTTTCATATGAAACTGGAAACAACTTAGATGTCCCTCTACTGAGGAATGGATAAAGAAAATGTGGTACATTTACATTTATACAATGGAGTATTACTCAGCTGTTTAAAACAATGACATCATGAAATTTGGAGGCAAATGAATGCAACTAGAAAAAAATCATCCTGAGTGAGGTAACCTAGACCTAGAGAGACAAATGCGGTATGTACTCACTTATAAGTGAATGATAACCTTGTTAAAATCCACAGACCCATCACTAAGTAACAAGGAAAGCACAAGGGAGGAATGCATGAATCTTCCAGGTTTCTGTGCCAACTTTACCCCAGTACATCTTGTAGGCAGGAGAAATTGTAGGTCGAAGCTTATGTGGCTGGGTTGGTATCCCAATCCTCCTACTGGGAGACTTACCTTGTTATAGGAGATGGCTAGTTTAGGCTCCATATCCCCCATTTCTANAATCCTAGCTAGGGTCAACCTCATAGATTCCTGGGAGTTTCCATTTCGCTTGGTTTCTAGCTCTTCCCCTAGATGCCTTCAGATTCCAGTTGTTTCTACCAGTACTCTCTCCCTTCATCCTCCTCCCACCTGATATCTCCTGTTCCCCCAACTCCTTACACCTGCAATGTCTATTCTATTTACCTTCACAGGATGATTCATGCATCCTCCCCTGAATCCTCCTTGTTAATTAGCTTCTCTGGGTCTGTGGATTATAGCAGGGTTATCATTTACTTTAAAGGTAATATCCACTTATAAGTAAGTACATACCATGTACACATGTTTATCAATATCCCTCTTTCTTTCTATCCATCCTTTTCCCATATTCATGTCTTTTTGTTTAGTTTTATGACCCATTGAATTTAATCAGTGCTATCTGTCTGAGCACTTATTTGAAATATATGTTGTATACGACTTAAGATAGGGAGTCCTCACAGATANGTAAATAACCAATAGTTCAGAGAGGAGAGGCAGAACATCCTGAAATCCTTCCCCATATATANCTGACTATTGATGGGCCATTCTTGTGTGCAGGCTGTGAGTTCATAACTGTAATAAGTATGTCCTGCCAGAAAATGGCATCTTACAGAATTCTTCCCTACCTCCCAGCTCTTACATTCTCTCTGGCCCTCTTCCACAGTGTCATGTCTTTTTTTAAGCTCATCACTTGATCATCACTTGTTTTTAACACCTACATAGCCATGATTTTATGTACTCACAACCACTGACTGGAAAGAAAAGCGTCTTTGATTAAAGTTGAAAGTAGCATTTGTTGATTGGTATAAACATGAATATTTAACAGGCAGTTTGATACTGTGACAACTTAGCTAAACAACAGTAGTAGGGGTTATGTTACTGTATTCAATCTTTCACTTAAGTAAAATATATTCACAAGTTGTCATGTTTAAGTGGAATGTTTATAGTAATATATTATTGGTGTTAAGTAACTTNTTGATTGAAAGGATTGAAATACTCCTTCCTGGAAGGAGAATGGAAGTGTTTGAACTTACAAAAATATATGAGACTCAGGGAGTCTCGAGATATACGACTCAGGAGACCTCTCTTGAAAGAGGTGAGAGTCTTCTTCAGTGTGTGTTCCTGTTGTGCATCTTCTGTCTGTTGTCACCTACACTGAAGTGGGAATTTCAAAGGATGCAGATCTTGGAATATTCTATGTCTCTGTAAGTGATCCCCCAAAACTCATTTATTTAGCAAGGTGGACTTGTGTTGTTCTTGGTCCTGAGTCAGTTCCCTAGCTGGGGTGATGAGACACACAACATATCACGTTTATTACCACATTTTTATTAAACCTGAGAGTACAGGTACAAGCTTCTAAACATGTGAGAAAATCATTCTTCCCTTAGGCCCTACAGGTGCTCAGAGCAAAACCTCNGATTTTCAAACTGAAAATGAGTGTGGCACAGAACAGGAGACATTTAACCATTAGTTTGTCTGCTGTGGTAGTTATCCTGAAAGCATGATGCGAAGACAATATAATCACATCAATTTCCCCTCCCTTTAAATCCTCACAAATACCCTTGCTTGTTCAATTTTGATAAGCCACTAGCTGTTTAAAGGAAAATTATAAAAGTGTAGAGAAGGTACTGTAAAAAGTAAGAGGAGAATGATTCAGTAATGTAATCAAACTATCTGCAAATATNTAATGAGAAAGTACTGCTCATTGATGTCAGGAAATATGCTAACCCAATTTTGTCCTTATGTTTATTAATAGGGATTTTATGATGCATTCGGTATTTTTTTTGCTTAATGGGAAGGTGATGGACATGAGTCATGGAAAAAGACTATAAAGTTAATTGATTTTCTAGTTTTACCTTTCACTTGGATTTTTCTTTTTATAATATATAATATACATGGTATAGTAAAAAACATAAAATCGAATGTAAACCTCTGCATCTTTATAATGGCTATTTTTAACTGTATAAAGTTCACTGAGATGTATACATTTGGGGCCTGACTAGTTTCAAGATGTCTTATTTTCTATTTGCTAATCATTTATAATAAAATTTTGAAAATGTTAAAAAATAAATAGGCTGGTTATTCATAAAAGCATGATTGGAAATCTTAGTATTAACTGAACTATTAAATTATGAATAAATATTCTTTTTTGAAAAGAATCTTTAAAAATAGATAATAGAATGAGTAAAGATATTCTCTGAAATGTTTACAGAACATATTTCATTCTGAAATTCCCATTAAGGAGGAAGAGATTCCCCAAATTAACTGTGGAAATTTTTGAGTCCTAAAACTTATTCAAAGAAATATGTTAGGAATAGATTTTAATATTTTTAAATTTTTAGTTTTTAATTTTCTATGAATGTTTTCTTCCATTTTACCTATAGATGACTGTCAATAATTATTTTCTTGCNAGTAATTAATTATTAGAATTTTTTGTATTATTATTTTATCCATACCTGTATGCTCATTATTTGTTAGTATTCAAAAATACAATTATTTATGATGAGTAATTAAGTTTTATCACTATTTCTCTCTACATATTTAGTTCTTAAGACTTATGGCAAAAATTCTCAATTGTAAATGACTTATTATCTCATTCAGTATGCCTTTTAGCATCTGTTAGACTTAATTGAATGATATTTAATAGCAAGATGAGTTGCTGTTATGTTAAAATTGAACTGGGGAAGATGCTCACATCCAATGTAACCAATAATTTTCCCACAGATTTGATCTTGGAGTGATTTCAAAATTGAGTGACCTCATAAAATATTGCATGATTATTATGTAAATAGTTGACGCACAGTTCATTTTTCTGTCATTTAAAAACACCCACAAAGAAACAATAAAATATTTTAAAAGAATTTATATGAAGAGATTTACAAACATTTAAACTATTGATTATTTTTCTTTAATATATTTGAATGCAATACCTATACTTTCCATTTGCCAAATTAACATAAACATTTATTACTTTTTATTTTTAATTTATATCTGATTATATCTTCATTTTTACATATGTTAGAATATTACCTAATAACACTACAAACTGATAGATATAGATTTAGCTAACTTATGCTCTGTTATACTTTCTCAAATGCTATGGTTCAAATATCCCATTTCAACTTGTGGAAATGTAATTGCAACTGTGAAGACATTGAAAAATATGATCTTTATGAAGAAGGTAGTATGAGCTATTGCCAGACATGGATTAAAGGTCATTAGGCCAGGAGTGTTTTTTCCTAAATGCTGCCCTTGTCACCCACTCTGCTCTCTATTGCACCCACCCTGTCACTCACAGTCATTCACATGCTGTTTTCCATGAGGAGTTCTCTGGTAATTATGCTGCAGCACAAAAGCCCTCAGCCCATGGTAGCCCTCTGGCTTTAGAAGTACCAGACTCCAGAACCATAGAACATAAATGAATTTTCATTGCACCTGTCTTAGTTGGGGATTCAACTGCTGTAATGAAATACCATGACCAAAAATAAGTTGGGGAGGAAAGGGTTTATTTGGCTTACCCATTCATGCCACTGATCATCGTCAAAGGAAGAAGTCAGGACAGAAACTCAAACAGGGCAGGAACCTAGAGGCAGGAACTGATGCAGAGACAATGAAGGAGTGCTGCTTAGTGGCTTACTCCTCATGGCTTGCTCAGTCTGATTTCTTATAGAGCCCAGGACCACTAGCCCAGGGATAGCACCACCCGCAATGGGCTGGGACCTTCCCATTCAATCACTAATTAAGAATGCCTTGCAGTTGGATTTTATGGGGGCATTTTCTCAATTGAGGTTCCCTTCTTTTAAGATAACTCAAGCTTGTGACAGGTTGACACAAAACTATCCAGGACAGCATGCCAGACACTCTCGAACACTGTTCCAATAACTGAAAATAGATTGAGCCTTTTTTTCTAAATTTGGTAGATATTGTAGCTATCACAGAGATAAACATCATACCCTTACATTGATGGTCTGAAATAACCGATAATATTTTTTGCTTTAGAGGACATTTAGCAATCTGGAGCTACTATAGCTATCAGGACTTGGGAAAAGGAATGCTATTGTGATCAATGCATAGATATTAAGCAGGTGGATAGAGACATAAAAATGCACTGGAGTACCACTAACAAAGAAGTATGCAGTTCAAAGTGTCAAGATGAATAATATTGCATTTTTCCCAAGTGCAATGCCTAACTCCATGCTATGCCTGCAAGTTCCTATGTTGCAGTAAGCAGTGTTCAGTTTAGAGGCTGTCTGCTGTAGTGTTTTTCTCACTCTTCATCTCTGTATATGTTATTTCAAGTAGTATGTATCCAATTTGACGATGCTTTCACCAACTTTAAAAGTATTAAATTATTCTCTAAGTGCTCTACTGATTAATCCCAGTGGTTATAAAATAAGCCAGCAACTTATATTTTTATAATGCTATAACTAACATTCTATTTTTATAGCAAACTGAATATTTTAATGGAGTTCTAAAAAGTAAACTAAGATAACTTTTCCTTCTCTCTTTGGTAAAGATGCACAATCTATTTTCAATCATAAGTACTGTTAAGCTGTAGATAAAATTTATTTCAATAGAACCACCAACTTTTCAAAAATAACAAAACAGAATTTATTATTTTATTAAATATATTCATATGGTTTTGTTTGTTTACTCATTTATCTTTCTGTGCTCTTAAATCTTCTGTGAAGAAGAAAACCAAGTGTTTTGTTTGCTAACCTAGAGAGTATCATCATCTATCACAATCATTTCACTTATTTTGAAGACATTTCTAATGAGAAATTAACTTTTTGGTTTTATCAAAGGATTTTCAGATAATTTACAAACTTTAAACGGGATTATGTTATTTGGAATTCACTATAGATCTNTTTTCCTGATTTTCAATTTGCTCTACTTTTCTCCTAGCGGTAGACAACAAAACATGGTACATTTTCAAAATTGTTCATATCTGAGGTTCTTTATGTTGGAGGAATTGGGCCTCACATTTACTTTATCATTTAATTAATGAGTATAGTGCATGCTTCAAAATAATTTTCGTTCCAAACTTTCTAAGGCATTGTCCATAGATTCTTATAGTCAGCATTTCTAAGGATTGTGGAGCAAGCTTATTCTCATTTCTTTGTAAAAATGAAAGTAATTCTGTCCCTAGTTGTTCTTAGAATTTCTCTTAGTCTTTCATCCCACAAACCCTTATAAGTACGTGTCAGTCTGGATATTTTTAATTTCTTTTCTGTTTAATACTTATGTAAGAGACTCACACAATTTAAAGTTGTAAAGCAAGTGTGTGAGAGGCATCTGCATTCCTGTTTACTGGAGCACTATCCATAGAGCCAAGGCAAGGACTCAACTTTATGGCTATCCACACATGACTGTATAGCCAGAAATCCAAAGGAGTCGGCTTAAGGAGTATTAGGGAGTTTATTATGATATAAATTGGAGAGAAGAACTCACTAAACAGCATAAGGCAAAATCATGGAAGGCTAATGGGCCCTGCCTGGCCCATGCTGCTCCTGCCCTCCGGGTCAGTCCGCACCATCCAAACCCACGAGGGAGACAAGAAAGTGAGGTGTAAGTACCCCCCAAGTCTTAAGCTAGCCCGAGGCCATGCCCTAGGGGCTGATACTTCAAAATCATAGGTGGAACAGATACCCACTACATGACTGGATAAAGAAAAGAGAGTGCAAATACACCCTGGAATATCAGTCACAATAGTGAAATTCTCTTATTTTTGAAAATGTAAGTGGAGAGGAAAGCCAGTGTTAAATGCCAAAATTCTGGCACAAGGTGATAAATATTCCATATTTGCTTTTGTGTGTGGAAATACAAAATGTGATCTCTCTAAAGTGTAGTGGAGAGTAGTGGCTGCACGTATTTGCATAGGGTGGAGAGCAGAGGATGGACGCGAAGAAGATGCTTAGTGGGTGCAATGAAGCAGAGGACTGGCAAGTCATATCTACTATTCTGTAATTTGGGAAGGTATCTGTAGCTTACAACAACTTACCATATATATTTTTTCCCAAATTTTCCATTAGAGAAGATTTTGAATATCCTGAAGAAATGTTTAATGTTTGGAGTAGAGGGAATACAAATTATCCTTGTCTGATTATTATACAATGCAAGCATGTATGGAAAATTCATATTGTGAATATATAAAATTCTGAGTCACCAAAAATACACCATGGGATGCTTTTTAAGAAGAAAAACACAATTTTGTTTCAAAATTGTTGTTAACTATTGTAATTAAGGCAGAGTTCAATAGAATGTCTGAAATCAAAACTCCAAAGCAAACATAATTTTCATTCATAGCAATGTACAGGATGAAATTGGTTAAACAATAAAAGTACTTGTTATTTCAAGAATATTTACAATCTAAGGTAAATTATTCTTGTCTGACATGATATTTTTTTCAGTGAAATCATTAAATTTTGCTAACCGTTTACAAAATCTACATCATAATTTTACTACATCAATACTCAGGGATAGCTTTGTGACAAAAATTCCCTGGATGACACATAGTTGAACTGACCATTTCTAGAGAGCACAACACAAATAATGTGAGTCAGACAACACTGAGCAATGGGTACATCCACGGAAATTTAGAGATTATATTGGATAATGGGCATGCTTCTTCTGAGACATTTCAGATTTAGCTTAAAATGGGTAGAAATGCTGATTGTTTAATATTTCTAATGAAGTGAGTAGTAAATTTATTTTGTATTTTAAAATATAGAACTATAGTAGCAGATGATCAGTCTATTGCATTCAAAAAAGCAAGTAGTTAAATTGATTTGGAAACAAAGAAAGGATACTGCTTTTAGTGGTACACAGATAAAATGACAAAAGTCATTCCACAGTGAAAGCAATATTTGATGGCTAACCTTGATTGCCAAATTGATGAGATTTAGAATCAGCTAGAAACAAATCTCTGAGAAAATATGTATAGGATTTCCTAGATTTGGCTAATTGAGATGGAAAGACACACTCTAAATGTAGGCTGCATCATTCCATGGGATGGTGTTCTAGACTCAATCAAAATGAGAAACAAGTTAAACAGCATATGCAATGTGACCAACTGCCTCAAGCTCCTGTTTCTATAATAACTTCTTTGCCATGATGAACTGTACACTCGACTATAGCCAAACTAAACAGTCCATTCCTTACATTTCATATCAGCAACACATAAAGTAACTAATACAGAAAAGAAACTAATACAGAAAAGAAATGAGTTTTATACATGTGCATAAGACTTTCATAGACATTTGAAAGTCTGAGAATGTGGTCATGAGGGGACTCTAAAGTGAGACAATGACATATTCTTATACTGCAAAAATGAGTGGAAGGGACCTCTTGATCTTTTGAACTCTGTGAACTAGAATAGAGAAGAAACCAGCCAACATCTTGACTGGGACATGAGAAGCTGTTGAATTCTGTGAAATTGTGAAGAGTTTCCAGAGAAAATAGCATTTAAAGGCAGTGGCCATTTTTCTCATGTGGAAATTTTCATTCAGAGAGGTCAAACACAGTGAGACTGATGGCTCAGGGTCTGCCTGCCTCAAAAGTCTCCTGTAAATGTACTTATTCACTGCATTCTCAGAGGCTTTGTTGGTTATGTGTAGGCAAATTCTTCTCATCTTCACAAAAACAAATTGGTGATTTGGTTCTAATAACCATTTCATTTGCTCTGAACTTTATGTGTAGTTGGCCAAACTTTAATGCATGATTTGGAAGGACATTAAGAAAATAACACTAGTCAATTATCTTTTGTGGCTTCCTCTGAGTGGGGCATCGGAACATACCCCATTGCTATGGAACATCGAAACTGGGTCATTAAGCAAGTATTCTGCCACTGAGATAATCTTCAGCCCAAGCAACCTACATTTTATATCAATATGACTATATTTTCCCATAGAACATTGTAAAAACCTTTGTGTGCTTTCTGCATAATTGATTCCATATCCATGGAAAAAGACACAGACATCAGTACTTCTAATGCTCTTTTTCTGTACCTCTCAGTAAGTATTTTTGAAATACTTTGTTTTGTATATCTGCTTTAAAATTGTTTTCATTCATATATACACACACATATATACATACATATGTGCATATTTGTCACAAAACTCAGATCACTTTTAGCTTCACTGACATAGTTGAGTTACTAGACCTATAATTATATAGATAACACCAAAAGTATTCCCCTATATAATCTTCTATATGGTTTACCAATAATGTAAATATTAGTATCTGGCTGCATGAACAGTGTTGTATGTATTCTCCATCTTTTTTAGTTATATCCATCTTGCTCTTCACTGAGATTGCATTAATGCCTACAACATAAGAGAAGCTTGATTATTTTTTAAACCTTTAAAGCTTGGTTTATTAATAGTTGAAACATATGATCCAAAGTTTTCAAGGTTGGCACTTAGTTATCGTTACAATGCATAAAAGAGGAGGAATGTGTTTACTTTGGAGATAAATATATTATTTTGATTTTAAGATTCATACCTATAAGTTTTATCTTCAATCTAAGATAATACAGTAGAGTTTTGTATTAGTTCTAAATTGAATAGAGATTTCTTTCCTTTTTATTTGAAATAGATTTTTTTCCTCATATAATATATCCTGATCAAGATTTTCCCTCCTTCCAATCCTCCCAGCTTCCTCCCAACCAGATCCACCTCCTTTCTATCCCTCATTAGGAAATAAACAGGCTTCTATAGAATAATAATAAAATATAAAATAATAAAATAAAATGTAATATGATAAAACAAAACCAACACATAGAAATTGTATAAAACAAACAGAAGGAAAAGATCCCAAGAGAAAGCAAAAGAAACAGAGACCCACTCATTAATATACTCAAAATCCCATAAAAGCACTAGACTGGAAGACATAATATATAGGGAAAGGATCTGCGGGGTTAAAAAGGAATAAAAAATAAGCAAATAAAATAAAAATAAAAATTAGAATCATAAGATAACTTTTTTTAGAAATGGAGGAGCCCTGAAATGACATTATAAGACAAGGAACCTCCAAAGATTCTGTTGAGTTAGTTTTCTGGTGGTCATCTACTGCTGGGCATGCAACCTACCTTAAGAGTAGTTTGTTTTCCCAGTGAGACTCCCTTGGGCAAAGCTAAATTTTCTTTTGCAAGTGGATAACAATTGAAGATTGTTTCTGAGTTAGTGATGGGGGCATGTGTTCACTTCTCATTTCAGGACCCTACTTGGTGCAGACCAATGCAGGCCCTGTACTTGATGCCTCAGTCTCTGTGAGTTCAGATGATATTTGATCATGTTGATTTAGAGGGCCTTGTTTTCTTGGTGTCCTCCATCTCCTCTTGTTCTGATACTCTTTCTACTTCAGTTTCCTTCACCTTCCCTAGGCCATTAGGAGAGGGACTTGATGGAGACATCCTGTTCAGGCCTGAGTATTCCAAAATCACCTGCTCTGTGCATATTGTCTGGCTGCAGGGCTCTGTGTTTGCTCCAATATGCTGAAGGAAGAACTTTCTCAGACATAAACCCATATATGTATGGACACCTCCTTTTTGATAAAGAAACCACAAACACACACTAAAAAGAAAAAGCAACTTCAACACACAGTCCTCACCAAACTGGATGAAGAATCCAAATAGACCCATGCTTATCACATTATACAAACCTCAATTTGTAAGTTGTTTACAAATCAAAGACCTGAACATAAAAACAAATATACTGAACCTGATGGAAGCAAAGTGAGGAATAGCCTTGAACCCATTGGCACAGGAAAGGAACAGAATACCATTAGCACAGGCACTAAGATCATCAATTAATAAATGGGGCCTCATGAAACTGAGAAGCTTCTGTACTGCAAAGGACACTGTCATTTGGACAAAGCAGTAGCCTACAGAATAGGAAAATATTTTTACCAATGACACATCTGATAGAGGGCTAATATACAAAATATATAAACAATTAAAGAAACTAGATATCAAGAAAACGATTAATCCAATTAAAAAGGAGGTACAAGTAACTCAATTAAAACAGAGGATTCTCAATAAAAGAAACTTTAATGGCTGAGAAACACTTAAAGAAATGTTCAATATCCTTAGTTGTCAGGGAAATGCAAATTAAAACTACCTTGAATTTTCATCTTATAAGTTGGAATGACTAAGATCAGTAAAATAAGTGTTAACTCATGCTGAAAAAAGATATGAAGAGGAACACTTATCCATGTTGGTGGGACTGTGAACTTGAAGAGCCACTGTGAAAATTAGTGAGACAGTTCCTCAGGAACATGGGAATGAATCTGTTTCAAGATCCAGCTATACCACTTAAGGGTTATACTCAAAGGTTCCTTCTTCCCATCACAAAGACATTTGCCAACCATGATCCTTGCTCCTCTATTCATAATTGCCAGAAAATTGGAAATAACCTAGATGTCTCTCAGCAAATGATAAAGACAATGTGGTACATTTATACAATGCAATATTATTAAGCTGATAAAAAATGAATCTTGAAATTTGCTGGCAAATAGATGTAATTAGTATCCCAGACACAGTATATATTCACCTATATGTTGTTATTAGATGTTAAGTCATTGATAATTAAGCTATAATCCATAGAACCACAGAGGGTAGGTGGATGGCTATTTTGGCTTTAGCCAGGTAGCTAGCATCTCCCTTTTAAGGCGTGGCCAAAACCTGAGCCCCTTGAAAAATTGGGGAGGCTACGTGAGCTCTCTCTTGTCTCTCACTCACCTCTCTTCGCTATTTGAGATCGTCCCATCGTTTGTGATTGCTGTGATCTTAGAAGGCAGAGAATTCTTCACTGGATTGTATTGCTTTCTTGTCCATCCCTGCTCCCTCCCCTCTGTTCGTAAGTTGTTTACAAAATAAAGCTATTTTGATAAAATATATAAATAATTGAGCAGGCCGTATAATTGCCGTAATAGGTAGGTATAGGGTAAGTGACTAGAGGATATAGTTAGACTTTGTTAGGAAATGTAAATGCAATAGATAATTCTGGATGGATGAGCATGGGCTGGAATGGGAGAAGCAAGTGGGAAGAAGAAGAGGAGGGAGTGGACAATTAAATTAAGGAAGGTTCAATTAAAATTAAGAGGCATTTGAGAGATAGTATGGAAACCTAATACAGTATAAACTTACTAAATAACATAAGCATATGAAGACAATCTAAATGAAATTGCAAAACAATGGGGGAGACAGTTCCAACTAGACATCTCTTGTCACCAAACAAAGGTTCCAGTACAGGAACTGGGTTTCATCCAATTGAGTTTTGGCCAAATGGGTTCTATGGGAATCCCCAAACAATCCAAGCTGTTTCCAAGACAGTAGATTCTTATCCACAAATAGATATCAAAGCTCCAATGCTGAAGACAATACCTATAAAAGTCATTGAACATGGAGATGCTGAACTGATGCCTACATACAGCCTTCATCCATAAGTTCTACAATCTTTGGTACATGAAGGTACTCTTTACACTAGCAAAATCGAAATGTAAACACCAAGCTAGCCACAATCTCTTTGATCTACAATGGTATCCTAACTGAAAAATATGCTAAGGCAATAGCACAAAACCTGTGGGAATAACCAACTAATAACTGATTTGATTTAAGGCCCACTCCAGGATATGAAACCCAATGTGAAACTGCTTTGGTAACCAAGAACCAAATATTACATAGCCCAGGGACAAAGGAAAAAAAAAATACCACTGGTCTTTAAGAAAATAGTAGTGAAAAAAATGGCTCTGAATATATTGTTCTACTCATAGATCAGTGCCTTATTCAGTCATCATCAGAAAGCTTCCTCCTGCAGCAGATGGGAACAAATACAGAGATCCATAGCCGGATATCAAGCAGTGAGAGTGAGACCTTGGAACATCCAGCCTTAAGGGGATATCTCCATCA
>LZPO01035587.1:32206-48940 GCA_001675575.1 Neotoma lepida | reverse complement strand
GTTCTAGTGTGTTTTAATACATTCACACCATCTTACAGTCTGGTACAGATGTTCTAGTGTGTTTTAATACATTCACACCATCTTACAGTCTGGTATAGATGTTCTAGTGTGTTTTAATGCATTCACACCATCTTTTGTAAGATGGTAAAATGCTGCACATGATGTGGCTACCTGATGCTTCCTTCAACCTGATGCTTCCTTCACTGAAACATAAATAGTGCGCATGTGTCTATATGTTAGGTTACTTCCTTCATCTAAATGGTCACAATTCACTGCATGGATTTAGTTTGAAACTTTATTTATTCGGTTGGGGTGCACATAACTCAGCATAAACATAGAGGTGGGAGTCCATTCTCTCATTCAACTACAGGTACAAGGGATTGGACTTAGGTCATCACACTTGACCTCAAGCTCTTTTATCCAATGAACATGATCACTGGCCTTGAATTATTCTCTTATTGGCTATCATTATAAATGCTCTCTGGTTTTAGATTTTGAAATAATGAAGCTGTCTGTATTTTTAATCTAATTTTGAGTTAATATAGTCTAAAAAAGAATGTTTCCAGGGCACACTTAATTTGGTATTTACATTTTAAAAAAATATCCACAATCTTCTGACACAGAAAAAAATGACTCTAATCGATGAAAATCAAAAGAACTCNTTAGTAAAGCTTGGAGCAGGAAAGGTAGTCCCACCCAGGAAAGAGCATACCAATTGTTTCTCCAGTGCCAATAGGTCAGTCCTAAAATACTACAATAACATTATCTGAACTGAACAAGTTATATTTAGGAATATATTTGTATATGTATATTTGTATATACATGCAATAATAATTGATTAAAAATAACCATGAATTTGAAGGAGAGTGGGGAGGATTTAGAGGGAGGAAAGTGAAGGCAGAAATTTTTTACTTAAAATACAATATGAGAAAATAATTTCTAAACGTTATATCTGAAAGAATACAAAAGTACCAGAAAGAAGCATAAAGAGAACAATGTAGTCAGCATGAGTTTGCTGCAAAGAGCCCAAAAGCAAATCCAACAAAGACAAATGGACCACATCAAGCTAGAAAGCTTCTGTAAGACAAAGGAAACAAAGAATGCAGAGGTAGCACATGGGGTGGGAAAGCTGTTTGTAAATACTGCATCNAACAAGTGGGTAATATCTAGATTGTACAAGGTANTCCATCAACTCAATAATAAAAACAACCAAATCCTAATTTAAAATGGGCAAGTCCAAGCCTCAATGAGATACCACCAAGCTGCACTTAAAATAGCTAGTGTCAAAAAGACCAATGATAGCAAGAGTTGGTGAAACAGGAAAAAAGGATAGCAACAACATCTGTTCCTTGGCCATTGTAGCACTTAGCACCAAAAGTGCTAAGTGAGAACAATTTAAGTGTCCACTGACAGATGAGTAGATAAGATGATGTGTTGTACACACAATCACATTCTTGTAACAAATGGATAAAATCTGGCACTAACAACAAAGTGAATCTAAGCAGAAGTCATGTTGTTAAGTGAGATAAAGCAGACACAGAAACATGAGCTTGATGGTTCTCTCATACCTGTGATTTTGAAAAGCCAGTCTTACTGTGGGCAAAAGAAGAAAGGTTTCCAGAGTCTGAGGGGGGTGGGGGGCTCAGGAGAGGCTGGTGGATGGCTACTGAAGGACCTATGGAAAAGAAAAAGACATTGTGATGGGTCTGTCACACAGTGGAAGGACTAAAAAGAGTATATATAAATGTTTGGTGGGAGCTCCACCTCAGCCCCTGGCTACCACACAATGTCCACCCACTGGGCCGCTGGTGGCTCCACTTCCTAGCTGGTGGGTCCACTTCCAGATGCAGCCANTGGGCCATACTCCAGTCTGGTGCCCTACTTCTTACACGGCTCAGGCTCTGCCCCAGCACCACCTACACCTCGAGCCACCACGACTCCTGGCCCGTGTGCAGCCTGTGCAGCAGCCCGGCACTGGGCCACATGCTGCTGAACCCACCCCTTCAAAGCCCGCCAAACACGTCTCCTCCCCAGAGAGGCTCAAGACCACTCCCTCAGGTTATTTAAGCAGCATCCCAGAAACTAGACANGTGGTTTCTCCAGTCACTCATCCTGGTCTCCTCTGTGAGAGGCCAGGGAATCACCAGGAACATTTTTGCCCATTAAACCTGGCCTTTCCTAATTTGGCCTGATTCTGATTGCTGCATTGTCAGAGAGGCTTATCCAGATATAAGAAACTTACAAGATTTTCACCATAGAGAAATGGCAAATGCCTGAGGTTTATATGCTTACCCTGATTTCAGAGTCCTATCTGTTTATGCATGTATCAAAGTATGGCACGGTAATACATAAATATGATCCACTGTTAAATGTCAATAAAAAGACAAAAGAGCCTCATCTGCCTTCCAACTCCAGCTGGAACCTCAAATTAGCCCACACCTATAAACTTAGAACTTGTGGGTGGGGACAGGAAGATTAGATATTCAAAATCATCCTCGGCTACATAGCAAGTTCAAGGTCATCTCTGGCTACCCAAGAAATAAATATCACAACTTTAAGCATACAGAAAAATGTTGAGCCTTTTTTCTAAACTTAGAAAACCCTTACATCTTTATTATAAAGAAAACTTAGAAGAAGAGATTGTCTGAAAATACTTAACTCTTTAGTGGCTAAATTTCATATTCTTTGTATCTTACATAGGAATGCATATCTGGCCTGGCTGAAATCCTTTGCCTTAGTTGGATACTTGGACTGAGTAACAATTCAATAAATAGATATAAGCCAAAATGCAAGTTGAACTAATTCTAAAATTTTTCTACTTGTTTTTCTGAAAAAGAGATTCAGTAAATATCACTGATAATAAATCCTAGAATCTACTTGTATAATTACAAATTTCTTCCCAGTTTCTAAATTAGCAGTAATGTTTTGAGAAAACTTCATCAGTAAGAGGTAAATTAATTAGTTTAAATATAGAAGAATTCATCAAAAAAAAACTTCCACATATTATCTTTGCAAAAGTTTGGTTAACAAAACATAAATGGAAGTAAAAAATCAGGAACCTCTGAGCTATGTTGACAGGTTATGTAGCTCAAATCACAATGCCCAAAACATTCATCAGGATCCTTTATTCCTGGTTAGAGCAGAAAGAACAGAAGAATTCTGAACTCCTTGGATGTCCAGTTTGTGAATTGATAAAATTGGGGAAAAGAGAGAGGGAGATTTGTTTCTTTTTATTCTCTTTTTTAATATTCAGCATTTTAATTCTACACAGAACCATAAAACATCCTATGTTTGTTATATGAGTCAGAAATTTTCCCAGTCTGTTGCTGAGTTCTGCAGAAACACTGTGTAGTCCTCTTTCTCCATTGTTCTTCCTGGATAATTGCACCAAAGCTCTCTTTACTTCCTGCAGAAAATTCTCAGCCCGTGCTCACAGTCATTCCACGTTTCTATTAGGCACAGACTGTTACTAACACAGTTGAGGTTTTTCCTTCTGTAATATGTTCAGTGACATATATAATTCTGTTCACTCCTGCTAAGGAGGGATTTGTCCTTCCATTTTTATCTTTCTATTGCCCTGTTCTGTGTCTCTCGTGTTCACTGTTTCTATTCTGTGCTTTAACTACTGTAAGAGAGAGGGGTTCTCCCGCCAGAACTGTATACAAAGAGAACTTTTTTTCCTAACTAAATCTAAAAGATCACTTCCTTCACAGAGTATAAACATGGACCTCTGCTTTCTACCACCCCTGTTATATTTGCTTCTTGTCTGGGTTAGTTTATGCTCAGCTTCATTTTTACATCCTTTTTGTTTCCTTTTATTGAAATCAGATNTTTTTCTCACAGAATGTATCCTGATTATTATTCCCCTCCATCTGCTCTTCCCAGCTCCTCCTCACCAAGATTCACTCCCTTTCTGTCTCTCATTAAAACACACACAGGCTAATAAGGGATGATAAAAAATATAACAAGACAAAACAAAAACTAAGACATCTGAATTGGACAAAACGAACAGAAGAGAAAGAGCCCAAGAGAAAGCACAAGAAGCGGAGACCCAAAACACTAAACTGGAAGCCATAATATGTACTCAGAGGACCTGATACAGAGGCATGAAGAACCCTATGCGTGCTGCTGCAGTCTCTGTTAGTTCATATGTGTTTTAATCATGTTAATTTAGANAGCCTTGGTCTCTTGGTGTCCTCCATCCCCTCTGGCTCTTACACTCTTTCTGCCCTCTCTTTTACAGGGTTTCCTGAGCCCTGAGGCAAAGGTTTTGATGGAGATATCAGGTTTGGGACCAAAGATTCCAATGTTTCTCATTCTCCACATAATGTCTGGCAGTGGGTCTCAGTATTTGCTCACATCTGCTCTAGGAGGAATTTCTCTGATGACTCCTGAGTAAAGCACTGATCTATGTCTAATGTCATTAGAAGTCATTTTATTGCTATGTTTTCTGTTTCAGTTTGTTTTGTTTCTTAGAACAGCAATATTTGTGCTTACTTTAAGTCTCTTGGCTTTCTAGTCTCAGGTTCTTGGTCACCCAAACAGTGTCAGCTATGGGTTCCATCTCGTGCAATGGGTAGGCCTTAGGTCAAATCAGATATTAGTTGGTTATTCCCATAGGGTTTGTGTCATCATTGCCTTAGCACAGCAGTTCTCAACCTGTGGACCTTGTTTTGGGGGTAACATATCAGATAGCTTGCATATCATATATTTACATTATGATTCATAACAGTAACCAAATTACAGTTATGAAGTAGCAATGTTAAATTTTATGGTTGGAGGTCACCACAACATGAGGAGCTGTATTAAAGAGTCACACCAGATCAGCTGCATCATTTGGAGGAAGAGGTGAGTGACTGGTACCCCAGCTAAACAGCTCCAATCCCTAGGCCCTGAGCACAGGGCACATCCCATGACCCTCCCACTCCTATCTCAGCCCTAGCAGCAGGTCACCAGGTAAAATTCCAGCCTGCAAGCAGCTACNAGCACCACCACCCATTGGACCCTGCCTAAACCCATGGAACCCATCATCCTCCCTCTGGCCAACCATCCTCCACAAAATCAGCACCCCTAGAGGCACAAGCAACACCTGCATCATCTAGAGAAAGAGGTAAGTGACTGGTCTCCCAGCTAAACTGCCCCAGTCTCTAGGCCCTAGGCCCTAGGCTCCCCCTCCTACCTCAGCCCCAGCAGCCAGCCAGCAGGTAAGAGCCCTGGAGGCAGGTCACACCACCACTGCTACCACCCACTGGACCCTGTAACTTTCAAGACCCACCAAGGCCATCATCATCCTCCTGGCCAAGTATACCCTGCAAAATCAGCAGCCTCTCGAGGCACAAGCACCGCCTGCACCAGTTGGAAGAAGAACAGCCTCCCCATGAACAACCCTCTCCAGTAGCATCAGTAGACCCTATAGGCACAAGTGCCACCCACACCAGATGGAACAACAGGCACAGGCACAACCTAAAGAACAGACTCCATAGGCACAGGTACAACCCATACCAGTTGGAAGAAGTGAACAACATACTGGATCTAGGAACCCAAATGCCCACAATCCTCAGCTGAGACAACCCTAGTTGACCTGACAACCAGCCAATCACCAGAACTCTTGGCCATTCATGCCAAAAGACAATAAAAGAAACAGATAGTAAAGGAACAAAAGACCCACTGAACAAAGACATAACAAGAGTCAATGCCTGTTCCTATTGTTACCCCAAACCCAGATGGGTAAATAGCAGTATAAGAATACATTCAACAACCTAAAGATCAATAAAGCACCACAAGAACCTAGTGATTCTGCAACAGCAAGACCTGAATATCCCAACACAGATGAAGCAGTAGAAAAATGATCTTAAGAAAATAATTTTATTAAGATGATAGAGGCCCTTAAAGAGGAAATGAAAAATTCTCTTGAAGAAATTGAGGAAAAGACAAACAAAAAATTGGAAGAAATCAATAAATCTCTTAAAGAAAGGCAAGAAAAAACAAACAGGTGAAAGAAACAGTTCAAGACTTAAAAACTGAAATAGAGCAATAAAGGAAACACAAATCCAGGGAATTCTGGAAATGAAAAATCTGGGTAAATGGACAGGAACTACAAAGGCAAGCATAACCAACAGAAAAGAGACTCTCAGGCATTAAGATANAATAGGGGAAATAGATTCATAGATCAACAAAAATGTTAAATCCAACAAATTCTTAACAGAAAACATCCAGGAAATCTAGGACACCATGAAAACATCAAACATAAGAATAATTGAGATGGAGAAGAATTCAAGCTCAAAGGCAGAGAAAATAATTCAACAAACATCATAGAAGAAAAATTTCCCAACCTACAGAAGGACATGCCTATTAAGACACAAGAAGCTTAGAGAATACCAAATAGACAAAAAAAAAAAAAAGTCCCTCACCAAATAATAATCAAAACACCAAACATATAGGAAAAAAAGAAAGAATATCAAGAGCTACGAAAGAAAAAGGCTAAGCAACATAAGAAGGTAGGTCTATCAGAATTACACCCAACTTCTCAGTGGAGACTCTGAAAGCCAGAAAGTCCTGGACAGATGTTTTGCAAACACTAAGAAACCACAGATGCCAGCCAAGACTATTATACCCAGCAGAACTTCCAATCAACATAGACAGAGCAAACAAGATAGTTCATGACAAAACCAGATTTAAACAATATTTATCCACAAATCCAGTCCTACAGAAAGTACTAGAAGGAAAACTCCAACACAAGGAAGTTAGATGTACTAATGAAAACACAGGCAATAGATTACCTCACACCAACAAATCTCAAAGAAGGGAAACATACACAGACTACCACCATCAACAACAAAACCAAAAAATAAAACAGGAATTAACAATAACTGGTCATTAATACCTATTAATATCAATGGACTCAATTTGCCTATAAAAAGACATAGGATAACAGAATGGATACTAAAACAAGATCCATCCTTCTGCTGCATACAAGAAACACACCTCAACTGCAAAGACAGACATTACCTCAGAGTAAAGGGTTGGAAAAAGATTTTCCAATCNAATAGACCTAAGAAATAAGCTGGTGTAGGTGTCCTAATATCTAACAAAATAGACTGCAAATGAAAATTAACTAAGAGATGGAGAAGGACATTTCATACTCATTACAGGAAAAATCCATCAANAAGAGGTCTCAATTCTGAACATTTATGCCCCAAATACAAGTGTACACACAAAACAAACATTACTAAAGCTTAAATCACACACAAAACCCCACACATTAATAGTGGGAGACTTCATCACCCCACTCTCACCAATGGACAGTTCAGCCAGAAAGAAATTAAACAGAGAAATAGCAGAACAGATATAATGACTCAAAAGGACTTAACAGACATCTATAGAACATTTCACCCAAACACAAAAGAATATACCTTCTTCTCAAGACCTCCTGGAACCTTCTCTAAAAATGACCATATACTCTGTCACAAGGCAAATCTCAACAGATACAAAAAAGTTGGAATAAACCCCTGCATCTTATCGGATCACCATGGATTAAAGTTAGAATTCAACAACAACACAAATTACAGAAAGCCTACAAAACTCAAGGCAACTGAACAACACTCAACTGAATCACCAATGAGTCAAGGAAGAAATAAAGAAATTAAAGACTTCCTAGAATTCATTGAAATGAATGAACAACATATCCAAACTTATGGGACACCATGAAAGCAATGCTAAAAGGAAAGTTCAAAGCATTAAGTGCGTACATAAAGAATGTGGAGAAATTTCACACTAGCAACTTAATAACACACCTGAAAGCTCTAGAACGAAAAGAAGCAAATGAACCCAGGAGGAATAGATGACCAGAAATAATCAAATTGAGGGCTGAAAGCAATAAAATAGAAACAAAGAGAACAATACAAAGAATCAATGAAACAAAGAGTTCTTTGAGAAAATCAACAAGATAGACAAACTCATATCTAAAATAACCAGAAGGCAGAGAAATAATACCCAAATTAACAAAATTAGAAAGTAAAAGGGGAACATAACAGACAACCAGGAAATCTAGAGAAATCATTAGGTCATATTTCAAAAACCTGTACTTCACAAAATTGGAAAATGTAAAAGAAATGGTCAATTTTCTGGATAGGTGCCACATATCAAAAGTAAATCAAGACCAGATAAACAATTATAATAGACCCATATCCCCTAAGGAAATAGAAACAGTAGTCATTCATAGTCTGGCAAAAGCCCAAGACCAGATGGTTTCAATGCAGAATTCTACCAGATTTTCAAAGAAGAGCTAATTCCAATACTCTTCAAATTGTTCCACACAATAGAAACAGAAGGAGCATTGCCAAACTCTTTTTATGAGGCTACAGTTACCCTGATACCCAAACCACACAAACATGCAACAAAAAAAACAGAATTACAGACCAATCTCCCTCATGAACATTGATGCAAAAATACTCAAAATTTTGGCAAACTGAATCCAAGCGCACATTAAAAAAATTATCCACCATGACTAAGTAGGCTTCATCCCAGAGATGCAAGGATGATTCAACAAAAGAAAATCTGTCAATGTAATACACCATATAAACAAACTGAAAGAAACAAAACCCACATGATCATCTCATTAGACAGTGAAAAGGCCTTTGAAAGAATCCAATACCCCTTCTTGGAGAGATCAGGGATACAAGAAACATTCCTAAACATAATAAAAGCACTATACAACAAGTCGACAGCCAACATCAAATTATATGGAGAGAAACTCAAAGCAATTCCACTAAAATCAGGAATAAGAAAAGGCTGTCCACTCTCTTCATATCTATTCAATATAGTACTTAAAGTTTTAGCTAGAACAATAAAACAACAAAAGGAGATCAAGGGGATGCAAATGGGAAAGGAAGAAGTCAAACTTTTGCTTTTTGAAGATGATATGATAGTACACATAAGTGACCCCCAAAATTCTACCAAGGAACTCCTATAGCTGATAAACACCTTTAGTAATTTGATGGGATACAAGATTAACTCAAAAAAATCAGTAGCCTTCCTATATAGAAATGATAAAAAGGCTGAGAAAGAAATCAGAGAAACATCACCCTTTGCAATAGTCAAAAATAGTATAAAATATCTTGGGTAACTCTAACCAAACAAGTGGAAGACCTATATGACAAGAACTTTAAGTCTTTGAAGAAAGAAATTGAAGAATATATCAGAAAATGGGAATATCTCCCATGCTCTTCGATATATACAATTAACATAGAAAAAATATCAATCTCACGAAAAGNAATCTACAGATTCAATGCAATACCCATCAAAATCCCAACACAATTCTTCACAGACCTTGAAAGAACAATACTCAACTTCATATGGAAAAACAAAAAAAACCCAGGATAGCCAAAATAAACCTGTACAATAAAGCAATTTCCAGAGGCATCAACCACCCCTGACTTCAAGTGCTACTATACAGCTATAGTAATAAAAACAGCTTGGTATTGGCATAAAGACACAAGGATTAATGGAATCAAATCAAAGACCCTGAAAAAACCCATACACCTATGAATGCCTGATTTCTGACAAAGAAACCAAAACTGCACAAATGGAAGAAAGAAAGCATCTTCAACAAATGCTGCTGGCATAACTGGATGTCAACATGTTAGAAAAATGAAAATAGATCCATATCTATCGCCATGCACAAAACTCAAGTCCAAGTGGATCAAAGTCCTCAATATAAAACCAGTCCTCAATATAAAACTGAACCTGATAGAAGAGAAAGTAGAAAGTACTCTTGAATGCATTGGCACAGGAGACTACTTCCTAAATATAACACCAATAGCACAGACACTGAGAGCAACAATTAATATATGGAACCTCTGGAAACTGAGATGCTTCTGTAAGGCAAATGACATGGTAAATAAGACAAAATGGCAGCCTACAGGATGCAAAAAAGATCTTCACTAACCCTACATCTGACAGTAGGCTAATCTCCAAAATATATAAAGAACTCAAGAAACTAGGCAGCAAAATACCAAATAATCCAATTAAGAAATGGGATAAGGATAGAAACGAAGAATTCTCAACAGAAGAATCTCAAATGGCCAAAAGACATTTAAGGAATTACTCAACATCCTTAGCCATCAGGGAAATGCAAATCAAAATAACTCTGAGATACCATCTTACATTTGTCAGAATGGCTGAGATCAAAAACACTGATGACAACTTATGCTGGAGAGGATGTGGAATAAGGGGAACCCTCCTCAGCTGCTGCTCGGAGTGCAAATCTGTATAGCCACTTTGGAAATCAGTATGGTAGTTTCTCAGAAAACTGTGACTCAATTTACCTCAAGACCTAGTAAAACCACTATTTGGCATATATTCAAAGGATGCTCAATCATACCCCAAGGACACTTGCTCAGCTATGTTCATAGGAGCATTATTAGTAACAGCTAGAACCTAGAAACAACCTAGATGGCCTTCAATCAAAGAACGAATAAAGAAAATGTACATTCACATAATGGAGCCGTAAAAAACAATGACATCATGAAAACATGGAAGTAGAAAAAAATCATCCTGAGTGAGGTAACCCAGACACAGAAGACAAACATGGTATGTACTCACTCATAAGTAGATAGTAGACACAATCCACAGCCCTAGAGAAACTAGGTAACAAGGAGGACCCTAAGAGTAATGCATGGATTGCCCTGGGAAGGTGAAATAAATGATATCTCCTGGGTAAACCTGGGTAAACTGGGGGCTGGGGACAGTAGAGGGGAGGGGATGGGAGATGGGAACATAAGAGATCAAGATGGTCAAGTTAGTGGACGGACANAGAGGGAGAGCAATGAAAGAATTATATTGATAGAGGAGGTTATTATGGGGTTAGAGAGAAACCTGGTGCCTGGGAAACTCCCAGGAAACCACAAGGATGACTAAGACTCCTAGAAATAGTGGAGACAGTGCCTAAACTGGCCTTCTCCTGTAATCAGATTAGTGACTACCCTAATTGTCATCACAGAACCTTCATCCAGCAACTGACGGAATCAGATGTAGAGATCCATAGTCAAGCACTAGGCCAAGCTACGGGAGTCCAGCTGAAGAGAGGGAGGAGGGATTATATAAGCAAGGGGAGTCAAGATCATGAAGGGGAAACTACAGAGACAGATGACCCAAGGTCGTTGGAGCTCAGGGACTCTAGACAGACAGCTAGGGAGCCCGCATGGGATGGACCTAGGCTCTCTGCATGTGGGTGACAGTTGTGCAGCATAGTCTGTTTGTGGGGACCGAGCAGTGGAACGAGGATCTGTCTGTGGCACCCGAGCTGGCTTTTTGGAACCTATTCCATATGGTGGGATGCCTTGCTCATCCTTGATGCAGGGGGGAAGAACTTAGTCCTGTCTCAACTTGATATGCCATGCATTGTTGACTCCCATGGGAAGACTTACCCTTTCTAAGGAGTGGATGGGGGGGGTAGAAAGAAGGCGGGGGGAGGGAATGGAAGGTGAGGAGGGAAGGGAAAATATGGTTGGTATGTAAAATAAATTTTAAAAATTTTAAAAAGGGTCACAGCATTAGGAAGGTTGAGAACCTACACTAGTTTATCTTGCAGGCAGGAAACCATTGTAGATCACAAGGTTAGATTTGGCTTGGTGTTTACATTTCTCTGTTAGTAGTCTGCAGACTATCTTTAGGTACCAAAGATGCTAGAATGTAGGAGTGAAGGCTCTATGTAGACACCCGTTCAAACTCTCCATGTTCAGTGAGTTGTGTAGGTATTGTCTTCAGCAATGGGGCCTTGCTGTCAGCTTGTGGAGAACAACCTATTGTCTTGGCAACAGCCTGGGCTATTTGGTAGCTCCCAAGGGACTTCTGTGGCCAACTCAATTAGATATAACCCATTCACAATATTGGAAGCTTCATTTGGTTACAAAAGAGGGCCAGTTGGGACTCTGTCTCCCTCATTATTTGACAATTTTAATTAGATTGCCTTCATAGATATATATATTTTAGGAACCTTCTACTTATTAGGTTTTCATTTTTGGAAATGTTCAATTTCTATTGCTGCTGATATTATGAATAGAGCAGCAATGAACATAATTTTTCAAGTGCCTCTGTGGAAGGATGAACTGTTTTTTGGATACATACCCAAGAATGGTGTATAAGGAAGGATCTTGAGGTAGATTGAGTCCAATCTTCATGAGGAAGCACCACATCAGTTCCTATAACTTACACAGCATGAGGCTTGGGGTGATTGACATGTTTGTATTTGAAAACTCTGGGTTTTGGTCTCCAAGTCAGGAACTGGTCAAGATTTAATAAAATCCTTGACCTTTGTCCTAGAGTAAACTGAGAATGAACCTATGAAACAGAGATCTCACTGGTACTTTACATGTATGGATAAAATTGAATAAGTTAATATATTTGAAATATAGAATGTAATCCACCACTCAATTTTTGAACATGTTTTATGAACCAAGCCCAACAAATACTCCTATTTTATCAGTGAGGCAGAAAAATTTAGAAGAAATGACAGTCATTTGAAGTGGACAGTCTCAGTTATCAGAACAGCATACCTGAGCAAAGACTCTAGTTATCACTCTCTCANATNATNTCCTATNNGTACAGATGGCACTAGCAAACCAGAGGCCTTCAAAGTCCTAAACTTGTTCATTCCAAGGCTCTACAGAGGCTCCCCTCACTCAGCACTGGACTCCACAGAATCTCAGAGCACAAACAGACACTGACGTTCACCTAATTGTCCCCCTGACTTCAAATACAGTATTAATTACCCCTGAACACCTGTCGTTACAGTCCCTCTCCATTTATCACAGTTCGTTCAATTTTTATATATTCAGGTTTCTTTTTTAATCTTGGGATTAGTTCTCCATATAAACTCTGATCTTAGACAGTCCTTGGAGACAGGAAAAATAGACATCATTGCTCTTCTGACAATTTTACAGGTACCTGCTAACAGCCACCATCTTGTAGGGAAAACATTCCCTACAATGGGAGACAGCCTGACTCCTACAAATCAATCACACCCCAGAGTCCTCTCAATATTTCTTTGTTTATCCATTTCATCAGGTTACCAACGTTTGTCAGGGCCAGTACACCTATCATGGGAATGTGACAGCTGAGTACATACTCAGGTCTTTGGTTTGCTCAAGAATTTAAACAAAAAGATTGGGACCATTTTTTTTTACCATAAACTGAGTGTATTACAGAGGGGTGTGCCACTGAGAGTTTCATGGAGCCATGGGAGTACATGGCAGGGGCTCTGCCACAGATCTCAGTCACAAGGTGAATTTCCGAGGGGAGATGCCTGCATCTCACATAAAGAATGTAAAATCCAGGAGGGAAAACACATTCTCCAAATCAAAGAAGAGCATGTAGAAGACCTGTAGATTCACAGAGCAGCCTGAGAAAGGTCCTGACCCAGAATGCAGACAATGGCAAGAGTGTCATGAAATGGGCCCAAAGAAGTGTCTTTGGTGGATGCTCTGAGCTGCCTTGTTCAGGAGCATTGGAAGCTCTTAAAGTGGAAGATCATGGATGAAGTTATCACCTGTGCCTCTGTAAAAATGCTTCTCAGAACTCATGAGAAGAGGTTGGAAGTTGGGGAACATAGCAGGAATAGCCTCATAGGGAGGCACTCTAAAGGCAGGCCAGGACCCAGCGTAGGGAAACGGGGATCCATGACTGCTGACAAGGGTACATCTGAGAGATGCTTAACACAAAAGGATTTATAATTGCAAGATCTGAGAACTACTTTCAGAAATAGAGTTTCCGCTGCTAAGTGTGAACTTTAGCCAGTGTTCTGAGCCATTTACACAGTTCCTTACTGATGTGAAGCTAAAAACTTGTATGTGGTCTACAGAAAGAGCAAAGAAAATAAAACTGAATGGTTTTTGAAAAGTCTACAGAATACAATAGAAAAACTTTCCAAGACATTTTTCCTATTGAGACATGTCAGAAAGTGCAACTGCAGGTTCCCTGGGTCCCTAAAGACTGACTTGTCTCCCTAAATGTCCCCAAATAAAGTGTGGGAGTAAAGGAGAGGACAGCAGACTGCAGTGTCTAATATACACCTTTAAAAAGTATAATCTTGAATCATATGAAAATACAGAAAAGTTAAATGAGAAGGTTTAAATATTTTTTATCTTTAAAAAGACAATTGGTGATAAAATTTCAAGTAGGGAAATATTTCTTGATTTGATGAGGTGGGTTATTTAATGAGGTGGACTTCATTTATTGTAAAAGTGACACATTCAAGATGCTGAAGGCACATTCTGGTTTTGATGCTCAGATGATCAATTCAGACTCAGAAGAATTCACTTCCTTCAAATGTGATGCTATATTTATATATTCTTCTCTCAGATACTATATTTGAACTACTATTCCCCCTCCCTCTACTCCTACCATCCCCCTCCCCAGATGTACTCCTCCTCTGTCTGTAGATATGTTATGGTTGTGTAGGTTGGTGTTCTTGTAGGACTCCTAACAGTGGAAAAGGGGATGTCTCTCACGCTTTTCCCTATAATAGGGACCCAATTCCACCTACTGGGTTGTCTCTTCCAGCCCTGATATGAGGGTTTGTGCCTAGTCTTATTGTAACTTTTTATGCTATGTTCCATTGATATCCCTGGGAGGCCTGCATTCTTTTTNTTTGTTTGTTTGTTTGTTTCCTTTTAGGGAAAAGGAGGATTTACCTTAAAGATGGATCTTCTAGCGCCACCTTCTGGCTAAACAATAACTTTTATTCCCTGCAGGCCTATAAAATTTTACTTTAGTAATTTTTGTGGGTTTGGCGCCACCTGCTGGAAGCTCTAAGAAGACACACTAATCAAGCTGACTACTTCTAAAAGTGGTTTGTCACCTGTTAAGGAAACAATGTACTATCTTCAAACTAGGTAGATTCTGGCTTCCAAAAGTTTTTGAAAATTATTCATCTATTCTCAGGAATTATTACAAAGAGTCTATGTGCCCTTGGGTGACCTGTTCTTGTCTCTATGTAAACCTGAACCACAGGAGAAATCACCCTCACATAGTTTAACAGACAACAACAAACATTTGTGTATGCTTGAATAGATCATTCCTGAGTCCTACAATTCCACACAGCAGCATAAGCTCCATGTTACCATCTAAAAATGGTCGTGCAGTGTATCTATACCTAAAGCAGAGCACAATAAAATCCTTAAAGGAGCTGGAGAGATGGCTCAGCGGTTAAGAGTACTTACTGCTCTTGCAGGGGATCTGAGTTCTGTTCCCAGNACCTACACAGTGGCTCACAACTGCCTATAACTCAAGTTCCAGGGGCCCAGACACTCTCTTCTACCCTCGGCAGGCTGCTGCATTCACTTGGTGTACATAACTTATGAACAAATACAGATAAGTAAATAAACTTGATTTTTTAATCTTTGAGCCAAGAAGACAGTTCAATACTGCAGGACTGCCTCCTCCACTTTGCCTATCTTCACTGCTACTGAAAGCTTGGATAAGAGTGGATGGCATATAAACACAGTGCTGTGTGGGATATGAAGATTCTGCACATTTTATTCCTGTTATTAAAATAGCAACTATAATAATCAAAATTAAAGAGTATCTGAATTTTTAAAAATACAGTCTCCACAAACGTGAGTGGAACTATCTGTAACACATGAGTTTGAGTACATACACACTTTTTCTTGTCACATCTCCCTCACAATTTGAGATTTTAAGAATTATGAGTATAGCCAAAAGGAGCTCTTTCCATCACTAAATCTTAATTAAAAGTTGTGCTTTTCTCGAATAAACTCAAGACTGAAGTGGGAGGTATTAGGGGAAGGGAAAAACATAAAAAAATAAAAAAAATTAAGTAAAACACTATATATTGAAAATACTTAACAATAACATCTTCAAGTGAGTTCAAATTTGTACCATAAACTCACAAAACCTCCCATGAGTAGAGAGTATCAGGTGCTGTGATGTCCCACAGAGGACAGTGGGTCTGAAGCATTGCCAATCCTCATGTCAAGGCATACCCACACTAATCCCCAAATGCATACTGCCCAATAAACACACACTGCACATTTAACACAGAAGTCATACCACATGCAGAATGAAGAAGTCAACACTACAAGACTGTCCTGACTCATTGTTAATTCCTCCTTTGCTTGATTTTAGCTCACAAAAAATGAAAGCTAGGTTCTGAAATTCAGAATAATTCTCCCTGTACGGTGTTATTTGCCACACTAATTAAGTCACCTACCTGTGGATGTCCTTAGCATCACATCATCCCTGTGAACAAGTAAGAAAATGTAGAGAAATCCAACAAAACTCTTACTTCATCCCATCCTTTTGCATCTCCTGGATTATGTTGTGTGCAATATGAACTCTAGAATTCATCTAAGTCATCTTCAATGTTACAGTGAAATTAGGTTACAATTTTTTAACATGGAGTGTAGCATAAAGCAAGACTAGGTTTCAACAGGCTATCTGAGAAGAATCTGTTATGATAAGGATGAGATTCGTGGGACATAATGACCACTGGAAGATTACAAATTGGTTCCATGTGTAACAGAATAAACAGTCAACCAAAGGCAAACTGACCATGATCAAGGTAAAGGATGCTCTCTGTGCTGTGCTCCAGAGAAGGAANTCANCCATCTCTGGTCCCCACAGACTTCCACCACAAGTTTGGAGGATGATATGGCATGCTAACCAGTCAGCATGTGATCTGGAGGGGAAGAATTGAAACATTTTCTAGGGTAGGGA
>LZPO01035587.1:16843-30246 GCA_001675575.1 Neotoma lepida | reverse complement strand
AGGAAGGAAGGAAGGAAGGAAGGAAGGAAGGAAGGAAGGAAGGAAGGAAGGAAGGAAGGAAGGAAGGAAGGAAGGAAGGAAGGAAGGAAGGAAGGGGAGTAGGGGGAGAAAATGATGATAAAACTGTTATTCAAAGGGGTCTCCTAGCCACTGTTAGTTTCAAGATGAGATCTGAGCATGGGGCTTTATGTGTTTAAAGAGAAGATGGTGCAGAGAATGAGCCTTCTGTCTGGTGTAATCTCTGAGGAGGGTCCTGGGCAGAAATGACATGGAAACAGAAATGGGGAGATGTACCTGAGACAGACGATCAACAGTGTTTTCTGCTTCAAAGGAACGACATGGAAAAGGACATATTTGAGGTTATAAGTTCATACATGGCAAGAAAGTTAGGGGGATCCAATCTGGGCCCAGAGCAATAGGCAGCATGTGCTCTGAGATTGANTTTCATCTGCTTGCTCACTGTGAACCTCAGGTACAGTGAAAGTGTAAGCAAATAAGCCTTTTCCTCCCCAAGTTGCTTTTGGTCATGGTGTATCCTGGTTAGTGTTNTATTGCTGTTCAGAGACACTATGGCCAAGGCAATTCTTCTAAAACAAAGCATTTAACTAGGGGATTGCTTACAGTTTCAGAGTTAGTCCATTATCATCATGGCAAGGAGCATGGGAGCAGGCAGGAAAGAATGATGCTGAAGAAGTAATTGAGAGCTTTACATCCTGATCCCTGGGATTAGGCACACACAGAGAGAGAGAAAGAGAGAGAGAGANAGATACAGAGAGAGAGACAAAGAGACAAAGACAGAGACAGAGAAAGACAAAAGACCTGCTGTGGGCTTGTGAAACCTCAAAGCTCACCCCCAGTGTCCTAGCTAGTTTTATGTCAACTTGAAACGAGCCAGAGTCATCTGAAAGAAGTCAACTGAGAAAAAGCCTCCATGAGATACAGCTGTAGGGTATTTACTTAATTAGTGATTGATGGGGGAGAGCCCAGACATTTATGGGTGATGCTATCCCTGGGATGGCAGTCCTAGGTTGCTTAAGAAAGCAGGCTGACCAATCCACGAGCAAGCCAATAAGCAGTACTCCTCNGATTTCTTGACATGCCAGGACCCAGCCATCCAGGAGGGCATTCTTTATGGGACTTAGCACCCTCTGTATCTTTGCTGTGTCTCCATCACAAGCAAGCTAGCATGACAGTATTCCAGCCGCCTCAGCACACTGCACTTTCCATTCCATGGAACTTTGTACTGTAGTAGAATATTATATTAAGGTGTGTTACTTTTGTTTATGTTGCATTTGTTTAACTCTGTGAATGTGTTACTATGCCTATCTAAAAACACCTGATGGTCTAATAAAGAACTGAATGGCCAATAGCAAGGCAGGAAAAAAGATGGGGCTGGCAGGCAGAGAGAATATAGAGAGGAAGAAATCTGGAAGAAGCAGCCAGAGAAGGAGGAAGACATCAGCAGCCAGGCACCCAGCTATACAACAAGCAATGGAGTAAGAGTAAGATTTACAGAAGTAAGAAAATGGAAAATCCCAGAGGTGAAAGGTAGATGGGATAAGTTAAGGAAAGCTGGCTAGAAACTAAGCCAAACTAAGACCAGGCATTTCATAATTAAGAATAAGCTTCCATGTGTGATTTATTTGGGAGCTGGGTGGTGGGTCCCCCAAAAAGCCAAAAAACAAAACATTCTGTCACCCAACATGGGGCTCATATATCCATCTAGAGTCTGAGAAAGCTGAACAACAACATAAAAGGGATATGTCTCCTTTAAGAGTTTTGACTGGACAATTACTGCCAATCACTGAGCCCTTGAGTAGCTAGTAAGTTAAGTAAGAACAAAAAACAAATGAAAACGCCTGCCATAGTTCAAGCATTGGCATTCTAGAGCTCTAAGAAGGTTGAATGCAGTTCCTGGCCAAACAAAACCTCTGACCATCCACTAGTTTCACACTTGGTTTTCACAACGCGAGAAGTGGGCAGAGAGAGCTGAGAGCTGCACTTGGAGAATCCAAGTGTACCTTAGCAGTCTAAAGTATACTTGTGCAATCAAAAAAATGCTAAAAGATATGCAGTAAAAGAGTTCCAGAAGGAAAAACTTCTAAACAGGTTCCAGTGTGTTTTACAATGTGCATAGGCTTAAGAAAGAAAGAGAAAGAGTATGGACAGTCAGAAAGAAATAGTTTAAAAATAATAAAATCTTTAAAGAGAGAAGTACAATAATAAAAAAAAATAAGCCATGTAGAGATGGGAAATACATAGGCAGTTTGTATCCTGTATGTTGTATTGATTTTGAAATTTTTGAATGATTATAAGCAAACAATAGCTGCTAAGAGACANTGGATTGAAAGAGGCACAGATAAAATAAACCAGCCTTTATACCTTAGGAATGCCTTAACTTTAAAAAAGTCAAAAAAATGTATTTTTCAAATGGAAATCAAAAATGCTTTGGAGTTTTGTTCCCANGGGAGATGAGAGGCTGTGGATTCCTTCAGTGTTAATACGAATCAGGTTTGATCTGGCAGACCTCCTGAAACTTGACAAGTGATATCTTTCATCAAAGGTTACTTCTGGTCTTCCCAGGACTTGGTCATTCTCTCAAAATTTTCTCTTTGGGACCCTAAAGATACTTCATCCACAGACATCAGGAAAAAGTATGGAGAAAACTATGTCCACATTCCAAAGAATTGGGGGATATGGGTAGCTGATGGTTATTTGGTGGGTTATGGATGTTTGTTATCATTTAGGAGAATATTGTATATTGATATAAATTTAAAGTTATTTTTGTTACACTGTATATATGTTTCTACTCTTGTTTAAAGGATTTTGTATATTGATAAAAATTTAAGGTTTTGTTACAATATATTGTATATCTGTTTCTATTCTTGTTTAAGGTATTGTACCTATGCAGTTTACTTAAAAATATNAGGTAAAATTCTAATTTTTGAAAGCTGTTATTATAAACTATATTNGATAATCAGGAAACATAGTGGTTAGTCATTTATAACAATCAAAATTGTAGATATGTTAGGTATGCTTTCCAGATCAAATAGAGACATACTTTAGATAGATAAATGGTCTTCAAACTTTTCAAAGACCTATAGAATATGGCATTTAAAATGTTTTGTTAAAGTTTTTCATGATGATGAGACACATCTGCTCCTGGTAGCACCAATTTACTTTGGAGAAGATGATAGGCATTGAAGAAACTCCTTATAGGGTTTGCTTTCATTGTGGTAAGGTTAGCCACTGGGCAAAAAAACTGTTCTTGCCTTTGACTGCTGACTATGTACTGTGCAGTTTGGACATGCAGGACACAGAAGAAAGTAACTGTTGAACTTTGCCAAAACAAGGCAGGATAGACCTTCAAAATTCCTGCTTTACAGAAGAGTCAGTCAGATATTCTNCAGGACACAAAGGAAAGCAACTGATGAACTTTGTCAACACAAGGCAGGGCAGTCCTTCAAATTTCCTGCTTCACTGAGAAGTCTCCCAGATACTATGAGCCAGTAGNCTGAAGACGGATGCCCCAATGTTGCAGAAGGAACTATCCAGGCAGTCAGATGTCTCTCTCATTACTAGAGATTTGGAAGTTGTTTGCAATGCACTTTTTATTTACTAAAATAATAGTATCCTTCTGGGGTCTTTGATGAAGTTGAAGACTAGATAGCTACAGTTGTAGTTTTTCTTAGTTATGATAAAAAGTAAGTTAGATGTAAAACTTTGAATTCACTAAGATAGGATCGATAATGCATTATTTTCTCTGAATATGCTAACTACAAATGGACAGAATATTGTAAATTAATTCTTACTTGATAACTGCTTTTGTTGTTCTACTATGTTAAAGATAAAATGTTTTGTTTTGTTAAAACAAAAAAGGGGAAATGCAGTAGAACATAATGTTAAGGTGTGTTACTTTTGTTTATGTTGCATTTGTTTAACTCTGTGAATGTGTTACTATGCCTGTCTAAAACACCTGATGGTCCAATAAAGAACTAAACAGCCAATAGCAAGGCAGGAGAAAGGATGGGCAGGGCTGGCAGGCAAAGAGAATATACAGAGGGAGAAATCTGGAAGAAGCAGCCAGAGAAGGAGGAGGACATCAGGGGCCAGCCAACCAGCTACACAATGAGCACCAGAGTAAGAGTAAGATTTACAGAAGAGAACAGGAAAAGCCCAGAGGCAACTTATCCCAGTGGGCTAAGTTAAGGAAAGCTAGCTAGAAACTAAGCCAAGTTAAGGCCAGGCATTTTGTAATTAAGAATAAGCCTCTGTGTGTGATTTATTTGGGAGCTGCGTGGCAGACCCCCCAAAAGAGCCAAAAATAAACAACAACATTGTATTCTAGCCAGAAATTTAGTAAAAGACTCAGTAGGTTCCTGTCTTAAATCTTTGAAACTTATTGTGCCTCTGAAGAGGATTCAGCCTCCCAAGCTCTTAGGGCACATAGATGAACTTGGTCAAAATACTAGGAGGTCCAGGAGCCTGCTCAGCAAGTGATGAGGTGCTCCACAGATGATGCTCCTTCCCCATGTAACATATTCATATTCAATGGTAAGCCTGAGTTTTCATTTCTCTCAGCCTGAAGTTCATATTGATGATAATCATGTGCCTCCCGAGTCAAAAATGCTGAGGACTANTATATACTCGGGGCAGCTGCTTATAATCATCTGGCTTATTTAAATTCATGTCTATGGATTCTACTACTGCATTACATATGGAAACCAACATCTTTCATCTCGACAAGCAGCCCGAAACTGCTGAATGGTTTTAAGTTCCTGCAGATACCATGCTAAAGTCTAAGGAGNATAGGATTTACATTCACTGCAAAAGCCAAGACTTTGGGTTGTTCATTCAGCAGCAATCATCACGACTTGCATAAAGCTGTGCAAAAGGATCTGAATGTGATAGTGGCTGAGATTCACTTTCTAAGCTATATTGTTCAAGCAACGCATTCAATGATAGGTAAAAAGTTGGCATCAAGAGGAAGCCTTCACGCCGATCACACTTTTGGTGCTTTACTGACTTCCTCCTTGTCAGAAGCATCCTCTCTTGTGGCACAGCAAGAATTTATATCAGTGCCATCGTGATTTCCACCTTGTTCTTATTTTTCATTCTCCCTATCTCAAACTGCCACTAGAAAGGCTTGTAGTGCCCCAGGAAGGCACTCAAATATAGCTGTAATAATAGGATAAAAATATTCAGACAAGGAATGTCCAGTTCTGACTGTGTTACAGCTCTGAGGGGAAAGTGTTGCCGCTCTGAAGGAAAATGCTTCCCCAGTGGAAGTGTTATAACTTTGAGGGGAGAGGTTCCTATGTAAGTGTTACAACTTGAAGGGAAAGGTGTCCTGGCAGCCTGGAGCCAAGGAATACCACAAAGTCACACTGCACAACAAATCTCACAAGAGATTTATTGGGAGGGAAAAACCCAGGAGGGTGGCTGCCTCTGCTCAGGAAAGAAGCAGCAGGGAACTGAACAGGAGACAAGCTTATACAGTTTCTTGGGGGATGAATTTTCCAGGATAGAGATGTCCAGGGTGGGAATTGGTGAGATTTCAAGCCAAGCCCGGGGATTAGTGGGCTTTTGTGCTCAGGAAGGTGTGTTTTGGGGCTCAGGGATTTCTGGGGTTTGGTAGGTTTTCAAACCCAGAAGTGGGTTCAGACATTTTAACTTACACTAACTTCCTCTCTCCATGTATTATTCAAAGCTCTCTGCCACAGCTCTAGATCAAAGAGCCCCTCTATAGAAAACCAGGGATTTATTTGTAGGAACTCAGACAAAAACGTTTCTAACTCAAGCATTTGTACTTTAATTCCTCTCCTTTTTTGGCAGGAACTTTACCACCTCTCTCTGAGTCACTCTCTTATAGACAGCAAATTTCCAATTCTGCCCCCTGTTTCCTTGATTAGGGGGGTCCCAGGAGAAGCACCTAATAGGAGACCAGAGGAGTGCAGACTCTTTAGCAAGCCACCTGTCAGCTACTCACACTACTTCAGAATTCTGACTTTTGGGCATACTCAGGAGTATGGTGTGCCATGCTTCTGACTTAGAAGCACAGTGTGCCAGGCTGGCTGCCAGATCATGCCTGCATTTTCTCCTTTAGCAAAGATTAATAAAACACACTTCTAAGCAGACTTTCTTAAGCCTAGAACAGCAGACAACATCAAATGCAAGTTTACAGTGTTTATCTACTCTCAGAATTGGGGTTGTCTCAGTCTGCTTTCTATTGCTGTGATAAACACATGACCCAAAGCAACTTGGGAAGGAAAAGGTCNATTTCAGCTTAAAACCCTCGGGTTATACTCTATGAATGAGGAAGTCAAAGCAAGAACACAAGGCAGGAACCTGGAGATAGAAACTGAAACAGAGGCCATGGAGGAGTGCTGCTTATTGACTTGCCCCTGTTGGCTTACTCAGCCTGCCTTTGTAAACACCCCAGGACCATGTGCTTAGGGATGCCTCTACCCAGAGTGGGCTAGGCCCTCTCAAATCTACCGTGAGTCAATAAAATGCCCCTCAGACTTGTCTAAGAACAACCTGATGGAAGCATTTTCTCAATTTCAGTTCCCTTTTTCCAGATGTCTCTAGCTTGTGTCAAGTTGACAGAACCCTAACCAACACAGAGAGTGAATCAGTTGTGTCAATTAGGACACTGGACATACAATGGGCATGTGTCACAGCTAGGCAAAGCCTCNTGTTACCTAACAGGATACTAGCCGACCTGCCCAGCTTCCACTCTGGTACATCATGATTTTCCTAGATGATAACCATATCCACTTCACAGAAAGCTTCTCCAAGTGTTCTACCACAAAACTATCACAGAATACTCCTGTGGACAGCTTCATCTCAGGGAATAAAAGGGTTGGAAATAGAATTATTTTGCACTGCAAATCATTTTTCCTCCATTTATGTAATAAATTTTTTGATTATAGTAAATCAATTGAAAACTGATATCAAAGAAAACTTGTAATAGAATTAAACAATCAAGGAAGAATTTACATTAGGAAGGAGACAGAACNTAAGTGCACTGCAATAAAAGGCTGAAGCAATTACTTACCTTGAAATTACTGTGCTTGCTTTCTGTTGTGATAAAACACTGACTAGAACCAACTTGAGGAAGAAAGGGTTTACTTCATAGAACAGCTTGTGGTTCATCATCCAGGGAAGCTAAGCAGGAGCTCAAGGGAGGAGCTTGAAACAGAAACCAAGGAGGAAAACTGCTTATTGTCTTGCTCCCTGCCTGAAGTCCAGCTACTTTTCTTGCACAACCCAGGCCCTCCTGCCTAGAGGTGATAGTACCACCCACAGTGAGCGGGGCCCTGCTATATCAACTGTCAATCAAGAAAATGTCCCACAGACATGCCCACAGGCCAACATGAAAGAGGCAATTGTTAACTGGGTGTGAAGTTGACAACCAAGATTAGCCTTCACAGTGACCCAGGGAAAAGGACCTGGAAGACCTTAGGATACAGGATGTACCACACCCTTGGACCACCTGCATCTGCTGACTGGCACTAAGAGAAGTCAAACACTCAGGGTTCTATAGAGATGGGGAACTAGAGGTGCTAACCATTTCTGAGTGTTGTATTTCAGACATGACACTAAGGTCCTTGATAAAGGTCTGTGCTATAAAAGTGCTAAGAGGCTAGGAGGAGAGCACCTGAAAGAGACAGAGGATAATTTAACATTTAAAGATTTCTAATGTAAATTTATAAGAATAGGGAGATCAGAGATGAATCGTTAGGAAGGAATAGGAGTTTGGTCAAGCTGAAGCAAACATGAATGATCAGTAGTAACGTTACACTTGAGATGAATTTGTGTTAATTGTACGTTGTAACTCCGTGAAATTTATCAAAACCTGAAACTAACAAAATTTGAAAATGCAAAAACTTAAAATTCCAAGTTGATAATGTGAGGGTAAATTCTCACACATGTCTACAAGAAATAGAAACAGAAAAATGAAATATATTTGTACTATTTTGAAGCACGGCAACTTCAAATAATAGTTTATCAAATGAAATGGAAGCATTTGTCCACTTAAATGTAATATGTGCAAGTGGAAATCCATGAAGAGAGAAGAGAGATTGAAATGGAAAGAGAGAGAAGGGGGAAAGAGGAAGAAAGGAAAGAAAAGACTGAAAACAAGGAAATGCCAACACTTTACACAGCCTGGCAGACAGAACCTATACATACCTGTCGATATCTACACATAAAAGAGCTTTTTTGAGGGCAAACAGCTGCATTTTGGAAATACTGGCTGTCAGAATAACCGCAAAGCCTTGGTGAGAGGAGACATGCGCTGCGCATGACTGTCAGGCCCGGCCCTAGCGTTTCTAAATCTAATTTTACCAGATGCCAGGGGANTCTTAATGGTTATTAAAATCTGAGCCGCTCTTCACTCAAGTGTTTCTGGGTGGACTGTATCGTTGTCCCTGGATGGAAACGTAGGTCGGGAGCGGCTGCCTCTGAGACAGGAATAGGTGGCGGTTTTCTCATCCTTCTGGNTCAGTGATACAGTACTGACCCCACTGAGAGGCAGACAAGGTAACTGACAACACACTGAAACGCCGGTTTCAGGGCCTCAGAGACCAGAATTCCTACACTCCCAACCGTTTAAACAGGTACCGCCCACGCCTAGTACGCATGCGCAGAGCTTCTTGGGTAGACAGAGCTGGGCTCCGCACAGCCGCAGAGGGTGAGAAATCAGCCCCTCCCCCAGTAAGGGTGGAGCCTCGAGAGCCAAGGGTGGGGCGGGGTGGGGCGGGGAGTTTTCATTTGGAGGGGCTGACGGACAGCTAAGTGGGTCAGGTGCCTGGAGGGGCGGGGCCTAATGATGGTGCCCTTACTGGGGCGGGGCTTGGCGCAGATGGACAGAGCTTTGCCATAGCCGGGCTTCAGGGCCCAGAGTGAAGTCCGTGTTTTCTGTTGATGTTAGGCTCAATTGGGTGGGAATTAAGACAGAGGCGGGCTTGATGCTGGACTGGATGAACGGTGATTATCGCCAGCTCAGGTGTGGCAGGTTCTCACTGGAGGCGGAGCTTGTTGCTTTGTCGAGTGGGGCGGGGTGTGCCCCAGGCATTACAGGGGTGAGGCTTGAAGTTGGTCAGAGCTTTCAGTGGTGCTTGCCACAGGACAGGTTGTGTCCCCCAGGTGGTGGCGGGCATTGCTGCGGGGCAAGTTTGATGCAGGGCGGGGCTTGTAGCTGTGCAAGGAGAGTCCTGCCACAGCCTCCTGGGAAGATCACCATGCCCGGCCCATGGTGTCAGCCTCCCCATGGGGCTGTGTTTCTGGTGCCCCCTCATGGAGTCAGCACCACCATCCCTGAGCCTGGTAAGTAGCCAATCTCACCCTGCTCCAGATTGCAGAGGTCTTTGTAGTGCAGCTGGGCAGAAGGGGTATCTGCAGGCAGGGCGACTGGACACTCCCTGAAGCTGTCCTGAGTACTGGCCTTTGATGGGACAGGTGGGGTCTGGCCTGTTCCAGGGGCTGCTCCAGACATGTGCATCTTCTTGTATCTGTACTAGCTGTACAAAGAAGCTCCTGGACATGCTGCTCCCCGAGCCATTTAGTGGCTATCTTATTAACCTGTGGCTTCGTTGTACTCAGTTTATAACAGCTGGGGCCTGCCCAGCTTTGAATTGCACATAAACAAGCAATATGTTTTAAATGTGTAAGTTTCCAGTAGTGCTGTATTTGGGATATAGTTATGTGAAGGCCATCATTATTTCTTTGAAATTTGAATCTAAGCAGGCCATATGCTATAACAGTATATTTATACTAATATTTTACCTATAGTTGATAACATAACTGTAGGGTAAAAGGCCAGCAAAAAAGAAAAAGAAAAAGAAAAAGAAAAAAAAAAACACCCTGACTCTGAAACCAGAGCCAAAGCAACACACCTGTACCCTAAAACCAGAGTCAAAGAAATAAACTCTGATGCTAAGACCAGAGCCAATTCATGGGCCCTGAAACCAGAGCCAAATGTTAAAAAGGGCCAGTGAAAGAAACATACCCTGGCCCTGAAACCAGAGCCAAAGAAACCCACCCTGCCCCTGACCAACTAAGCATGAAAACCAACCAATCCCTAAGCATGAAATCCAGCCTGTCTCTAAGGTTGTTCAAGCTCAAGGATTGAAATCTGACCAATTCCCACCTTGAAAATCTTTACCCTGGAAAAATCCACCCCTAAGAAACCCTATATATAAGCCTGTTCAGTTTGGAGCTGCCTTGTTCCACCTTGGCAGAGGCAATCACTCTCCTGGATTCTTCCCTCCCAATAAGTCTCTTCAATGAGGTTTGGGACATGACCTTCTTTGGCTGGAGTGGAGCAAGGCAGAGAAGTAATGATTTTCTCCTGAGCAGAGAAGAACTGGGACACATCTTCAGGGAAACTCCTTTATCAGAGAAGAGCAGAAGGATCTCCCCAGAGAGGAGCAGAACTGCTACATTCCTGCTGTGAAACCATCTCCCTCCGGAAGTGAGATATCGGTATCCCCTGGCTTCTGTTGGCCAGGATACCTTTCCCTCCAGAGCTGTAACACTTACAATAACGATTTAAGATCTAATGTTAATCTTTACATTGGTTCTTGGTGCAGCTAAAAATTAGTTGAAGAAATGGGAAAGTTTAGTCTGTGTTGGAAATTTCAACTTGCCTTTGTGGCTGCTGTTGATTTTAAATGCTGTTAAAATTGTGTTTCGCTCTTGCCAGCATTTGTTAAGCCATCTGTCCCCACCACCCTCCTCCTCCCTTAACCACAGGGCAAACTGATGTACTACACTTAGCACCTAAGATTTCCCTGACCACCTAAATAAACATGCTGTAATCCAGCAACCTCCCTGCTATTCATTACCCATAATGGTCATTATATCNCTTCCTAAATAGTTACTTCCTTCAGATACTCATGTGTGTACTTGCTTACAGAAGTCAAGCTTTGTATGCATGGGTGACTGTATTTCACTGCTGTGTTTTTAGTGCCTAGATGGCTGGTGGCAATCATTGTGATGGATGTATGTGNGTACTTCTTATGNAGAAGAGATGGTTAATCACACCCCAAGAGAATGCTACTCCTCTCAATGTATTTGAAGACTTTATAATTAAGAAGTAAAGGGCATAGAAAATAGGATGTGGTGTTTCTAGAGGTGGAACAAGTGCCCCCTGAGTTTCTTTGCCTTATCTCCCCCATCTAACACAGTGAGATCAGCCCATTGGTTCTAAATGTTTCACCAAAACTCCAGCCTGCTTCATTCTTCTTTTTAACTAACTTCTAAATTATGTTTCCATCCTCATGGTTTAGACACCATTTTATTGAATATTTAAAGAGCTTATTAAGATGAAAGGAAGGAGTGATGATGGATGCTGCTTCATTTAAATCCATACTGTACAAATATGGAAATGGTCTTGTCTTCCACACTAACAGAGATATCACATTAAACAACACAATCACAATGAAATCCATAAAACATTTTATGTAAATGCAGAAACACAAACACTATCTCTTTTGAAAGTTTTACAAATTAAAAAATATTTTATTGTAAGAAAACTGAGAATTTTGTCTCCTTAAATGATTATAAATAATACAATCCCAGAGGGTGCAAATGACATCTACTCTCATACTTCTCTCCATTTCAGAGATCACCAGTGTGAGACTGGGTTCTCCAAGTGTCATTTAGTTTAAGAATGTTCACTCCATTGGCTCAGAGACAGGAGTTAATCTTACTCTACCACACTTCTCTTGTCATTAGAGAGCCTGCTCTTAAATATGAAAGGCATTAGCTGTCATTATATTCAACATCAGCTGAGAAATCCATGATGAATATTGCCTTGGTCCAGCACAATCAGCTAAAGCAATAGCAAGTGTGGGCCAGGAANACCTGCACTCTGACATAAAAACCTCTGTATTCTTAAACTCCTCCAAGAGTAAGAAGTTACACTTAAAGAAATGTAACATATACGTATTTAAATTATTAAGGTAGCCCATTATTTAATAACAGGGTCATTTCCTATACTTTGCAAATCTATTTGAACAAAGGAGCAGTCCTTGTCAGTACTTTGGGGTTTCAGTTGACCTGGTCTACATTTAAGTACTGTTTATAATAATCCAGCTTTGTCAGATTTGAGATATTTTGACACGTGAAAAAGATCACACATATCTCAGTGGAGAAATTAAAAATTCAATAATGAATACATCTGTCAGTGACTTCAAACAATGAATCCTAAAATTCGCAGCTGTACACTGCCTTTATGGGGACATGCCATTCTGCCTGCAATGGTGCTATACTGTCAATATGTAGGGTCCTTATGGGACAGACCTTAAATACCCAGATGAGTTTACTGTTTCCATATTAGATGAGTGCACATAGAAGCTAGAAAAAGAAGTCCCTGGACAGCCTGTCTTCTTCCTCTATCCTTTGCAGTTGGTGCATTACACATGTGTTTATTTTAATCTGAAGGCTTACTTTTTTAACTCAAAAAATGTTGTTTTCATAATATATCTTGTTCCCAGTTTTTCCTCTCTCCAAACTCCTGGTTTGTTTTCTGTGGATTTTTCCCCCACTTGTTTGTTTTTATTTTTGTTTTTGCTTTCTTGGAGGTTTACTTTTGTACTCTCTGGTTCCAGTGGGAGGGAAATACTGTTCTAAGAAATGAAAACCACTGCTGAGAGACCCATGGATTATATAGCACATGGTCTTTACCTCCATGCAGAGATCAAGGTGAGAAAAGCTCATGGGGTAGTCAAGGGAAGGCTTAGATGCAAAGCATAAGTCTGTGTATTGTGCTCACTAAGACTTTTGNTGCTACTACTGTGGGAGCTGATTATTTATCTAGTTTTCTTAAAGAAAACATTTTTATTTCAAGCTTAAAAAGTAGAAAATATCAATGCTGAGTTCTAGAGTTCTTCAAGTGAGCTATGAAACCAGAAGAAATAATAAAAACCTCCCAGTATATAATAAAACTGTTTCCTGAAGTAAAAGGGAGAAGCAGATGGAAGGAAGAGTGACTGTCGGGGGCCATGAGAGGCAACCAACAGGTAACACTGGAACTTGGTGGCCAGCAAAACTTCATCAAGTGTGCTTTGGAGAGGCAGGGCCCCTGAGGACTACATGTCCTAAGGAGCTCATGTTGTTACTGAGCATAGATCTGCTTACTGTCCTCACTCACCACAACCCTCATAATCTATAAGTTGTTTGAAAACTCTCAGGGGGTTTCTAGCCCTTCACTGGGCAGTGTTACTGGTATTACAATAATTGTGACTGACTTTTTCCAAACATTACTGCTGGAGCAGATTAATGATTCAACCATCATCCTTAGATGGAATTTAGACATGTAAATTGTTAGTGTTGGAGTTCCTGGCCACTCCCCCAGCTAAGTGACTTCACAGCACACATGCAAAGGGAAATCC
>LZPO01035585.1:0-10243 GCA_001675575.1 Neotoma lepida | reverse complement strand
ACACAGTCTGCTAACTTTTTTTTTGTTGTTTGTGCATATTTGATTTCAAGATTGACCACTTTGTATTGGATAACCAGTTAAGGAACTCATCCCTGTGAGAGGCTAATTCCCTTCCTCTCATCAGTTAGGAGTTGCCTGTAGTTCTTTGTCTAGGGGTGGGACCCTGTAATTCCTTCTTCTGTGTTTACATGTCTATTGATATTGTTATTGTTTATGTCTTTCTTGGAAACATAGTCTCACTGCATATGTCCTGGTCCTCTGGCTCCTACAATCTTCTGGCTCTTCTTCAGCCATGTTCCCTGAGGTACAAGAGTATTGCTGTAGATCTCTCTCTTAGGCCTGGCTTCCAACAATCCCTTGGTCTCTGCATTGTGACCAGTTGTCATTTTATAATTGTTTANTTTGGAACCTTTTTGTGCCTTGGAAGTTTGTACTGATGCTTCTTGATTTATGGAATTGTAGAGACGGTTTATTTCCATCCTGTTGTGATAACATAAGATTCAATACACTTATGCTATTCTATACCTGCAGACTTTTCAACCAATATATCTATATTATCCCTTTCTAGTTTCTTCATTGACAATATTTCTAATTATATGATATAAAGAACATCCAAGGGCTGAATATCTAACCTAGTAGTAGAGTGTTTGCCCAACAGGCACAAAGCCCAGGATTCTACCCACAAACTCCTCAAAACCAAATCTTGCTATGGACTTTCTTTCCTACTTCATGCAATAGCTTTTGAAGCTATAGTTTTGCAATAAGACTGCTAAGACTCCTGCCTTTTGACCACTTCTTTCTCCATTCCTAGTCCTCAACTTATTTCATTGTCAAAAGCTGCTAACATTCAGATTCTGTCCATTTTTTAGAAGGGATATTCTCTATGGGTTAACTCTGAAAGCCGAAACCAGTAGAAAACATTTGCTCCATGAAGAGCAAATGAGTTCAGTAACGTGCTTATACTCTCCAATTCCAGAATGAATGCCCACAGTAACCATCAAGCTTTAATAAGTTCCTTTGTGGCTTTTGACAGCTGCCGGCCACATCTGAGTCTGCATCATATTCCCGAGGCAATCCTCACATAGTTTTATCTTCTGGAGTTTCTGATTGCCCCTTTTTACTTTGAGGAAAAACAAACCTGCATCCTTATAAGCATATAATTTTCTGATTTTTCTCATGTTTTGGAGTGCATTCTCTTTTTTGAAAGCCAATGAACATTGTGCTCTGTTTTGAAATTATTTTTGCCCATTTGAACCTGGTCTTCAGTAAAGCTTCTAGTGATAACAGCTTCTAATCACTTCTCATTTATTTTATCTTGTATTATCATCACTTTTCACTCAAACTATCAAATTTCAAATTTATTCTAAAAAGTTATCCCTTTCTCATTTACTTTTTGGGGGGTAAATACTGCTTCTTTGTTGCACTGTGTCTTTTATTCCNCTTGGATTAATTGTGATTGACTTCCAATTTTCTGATGTACAACCTAACATTACCATTGTACACTCTTATAGGTAACCTTCTCAATTTGGACCATACAAGAGATCTGTATCTGATCATTCGTCACATAAAGTGTTTCTATTGTAGCCTCATAATAGTTAATATATTTGGCTGGAGTCTGAAGCAATGTTTTACCACTGACCTTTGAAGAAATTACTCTAATTGTTGTCTAATCTTTAATATTGCTGGCTAAAATTCACATGGAAGGATATTTCTCAGTTCTTTGACTGTGACCTATTCATTTTTGTGGTGGTTGTTGACTTTCTGAAAATGTTGAGTTATTCTTGGTGGTCTGAAAGTTTACAACAGTATATTTTGATGACTTTAAAAACAGATTCTAGTTGAAACTCAGAATCTATTTCTTCACAGTTCTTATTCCTTTTTATTGGAATAACTGAACTATTGGATCAACCAACCTGATCTTTGATCATTTCATATATATGCTCAATATTCATATATATATTCACATATATAAGTGTATTATATTCCTTTATATTTCATACATATTCAGATAGAACATATATTATTTCATACATGCATATAACTGTATTTATTTCTCCCCTGAGTGCTTCATGGAGGGCTAATTGCACTGAGCTAGTAAGGAATGTCAGTTTGGCTGCTTCTCAGGACCATGTGAGTTACCATGGTGGTCATCTGCTTCCTGCTACCCTGAGCATGTATAAGGTGTTCCTACTTGTGGAGGTTAGAGGTCAATGTCATGTGTCTTTTAATTATTTTCCACCTTAAGTTTTTGAGAAAGGGTCTCTCACTGAACCTGGAGCTCATGGGTTGGTTAGAGCAGTTGGCAAGTGAGTTCCAGGGGTCCATCTGTCATTCTCCATACTGTCCCATCCCCAAGCTGTATTTACAGATATGTGCACCATGAATGGCTTTTACATAGGTGTTGGACAACCAAACTCAGGTCTTCATGCTTGCAACAACAACTGCTTTTTACCAGAAAACTCATGTCTCCAATCTCTCTTCATACATTTTTAGATTAGCCAACTACTATATGCATGGTATGAAAATATTTTTTCCCCTTGTCATTTGATCTTACAATCTGTAGACTGTTTCTTTCAGAATGCAGAAGGCATACTAATATGAGCTCATTTTTCTGCTTCTGGTTTTGTTTCCGATGTTTATGGAGCTATATATGTGAAAGTTGCCAAGGATGATACCTGAAAGATTTTTCTTTTATATTTTCTTCTTGAAACCTTNTAGTTACATTACAGATTTTGATCTGTTTTGAATTGATTTGTTCTTCTGCTTTTGGATGCCCCATTTGTTAGAGATTGTTATTTATCCATTATTCACTCTTGACAGGCTTTTCAAAGATCAGTTGACTATATATATGTGAATTTATTTTGATGCTCTCTATTTTGTTCCCTTTGTCTCTGTGCATGTGGACTGGCTGGCCTTATACTTGTGACTGTTGAGACAGCTCACAAGCCCTGAGAGTACAGGCATGGGCCATTATGCATAGCTTGGATAGAAGTTTCTATCAAGTTTGATCCTTTCAGCACTTTGTTGTTGTTCTCAGGGTTAAGGTGATGATTCATGGTTCTTGTAGTTCTGTATTTTCTTAGATTAATCAGGCTGCTATAGCAAATGCCTCCCAGTGGGTACCTTAAAAAAATCAATGACTTGAGTTTTCAGAGTTATAGAGGCTAGGAAATGTCTGGTGAGGACTTGTCTATTGGTTTAGAAGGGTGTGTTCCTGCTTTATCTAAAGATGGTGGGAGTGATGAGTGAACTTTGCACCTCTTTTATGATACTGACTAATCTCATTGGTAAGTATCTACTTCATGATCTAGTCATTTCCCCAAAGGCCTCACATCCCAAATCCTTTACACCAGTGACTAGTGTTAACATAAATTCTGGGAGGATACAAACATTCAACCTTAGCACATTTGACAGTGACTTTTTTCTTTCTTTCTCTTTTTGTATAAAATGTAAGGGGGATTTCAATAGGACTTTTATGGATCTGGTATGTTGCTTCAGAAGTATGGACATTTTGACAATATCAATTTTTAAATTCAATGAATTGAGATTTCTTTCCATTTGCTTTTTTATTATTTTTTGAGATTATACTAATTGTATCATTACTCTTTCCCTTTCTCCACTTCAAAACCTCTCATGTAACCTCTTACCTTGCTCTTGTTCAATTGCATAGCCTCTTTTCCTTGAATTATAATTATCATTTTCATCAATGTTTTGCAATTTTTGTAAGTTGTATGATATTCTTTATCTGAAAATATACATTTAAACTCATATACATATACACACAGAAAAAATGAAAAACAAATTTGAATTATTTTCTTAATTTTTTTTCTGGCTAGTTTATTGATATTGCAATGGAAACACAATTAACTTTCGAATGGTAACATTACATTCTCTACTGCAGTGATTCTTCAGAACTGTTTCTTGCAACTGGTCAATGGAGATCTCTTCTGTAAAGGGGATGATTTAACTGATCTCTTTGTAATTTGGACGATTTTTTTCTTGTGGAAATTACCTGGGACTTGCACTAGTATGGTGAATAGAAATAGCAAGCTGATATCCTTCCTTTGTTTCTCTGGGTCTGAGTTAGCTCACTGAGTATAGTTGTTTCTAATGCCATCCATTTACCTACAAATTCCATAATTTCATTTTCTTTAACAGCTTAATAATATTCTGTTGTGTAAATGTACCCCATTTTCATTATCCATTCATAAGCTGATGAACATCTAGGCTGTTTCCAATCTCTTGCAGTTATGAGTAGAGCAGCAATGAACATGGATAAGCAAGTGTCTCTGTGGTAAGATGTAGAGTCCTTTGGGTCTATGCCCAAGAGTAGTATAGATCATTTAGATCATGTAGTAGATCTACTTTCAGCTTTTTTTGAACCTCCACACTGATTTCCACAATGGCTGCACAGTGGCATGCACTGGTCCATTGTCTTATTTTTTAGTGAAATTGTTTTTAAAATGGGGAAACCAATATTACAAACTAAAACTCCATGGAAATAAAATTAGTAGGAAAGAATGTGTTTTAAAATCTTATGAGAAAGATTGTCTCACAAAAATCTTTGGTTATTTACTCTTCAACTAGTTCATACCTGTGAACATTGAGCACATCAACTTTCTTTAGTGTCATATTCATATATTATTTTGGTGGTTTCTTTGGAACTTGCGCATACTTGACGTAGCCTTATAATCTGATAGCTTAATCTCAATTGCATCTAACATTCTAGGTTAAGTCTCATCACCTCCATACATTGTGTTACTTTTATTTGAATTTACACAGAGTTATATTACACATCTTTAAAATATTTTTAGGTTTAATTATTTTCAAAAATTAAATTTCTTTTATTAACTAGACTTAAAATTGAATTGATTTACTTAACACCATTGCTACAACACAGTATTCAGTATTTATCAAAGTATTTTATTTTACTAATAAACTTTATATGTTCCTTATATATGCAACAAAATGGCTGCTCAAAATATTTTATTTTAACTTGTAGAACTCCTCTTGGTCTTTTCTACAGGAAGAATTATAAAAGTAATGAATTCTCTCAGCTTTGAATTTAGGAATTTAGTGTATCTTTACTTTTGAAGGAACATTATCATGTTGGTACTATTCTTGGTGGGTAATGATTCTCCATGAACACTTTGGGCATATCTAACATAATATTTCTGGAGAAAAGGCCAGTGTTAGTCTTATTGACATTACCTTGAGTATGATAATTCCTCTTTCTTGATTCATTCAAAATACCCAGTCTTTGTCTTTGATACAGTGCTATAATAGTGTGTCTTGGTATGAATCTCTTTGAATCCTTCTTAAGTGAGATCTTCTATGCTTCTTGATTCTTTACACTTATTTTAGAGATGACAGAGTATTTCTTACACATACATGCACACATACACACACTCATACCCACACATGGACTCATATAGATGTAAACACTGTCATTGCTGAATGTGTTATTATATATGGGCTGTAGGAGACTTTCAATTGGTTTCTGAGTTTCTTACAAAGGGATTGTTTTTAAAATTATTGCTAAACTATTGTACACATAAGGAGATAAAAGATGCAGGGCTGCTCTCCCCACCATCTTGATCAGGTGCAAAACACAATTTTTTCAACCATAATGTAAATACCATTTGACTTCATTACAAAGTATTATTATTTGCTTTCTCTGTTGAGTCTCACGAGGGTGGTGAATCTTTTTTAAGGCTCATCTTTTTTTGTGGATTATATATCCATTTCCTTCTGGAGAAATTTTCTTGCTTACTTATCTTGTTATTTGTGTTTCATTCAAATCCTCGCCCCCATACCTTGAGAATCTTTTCTAGTTAAAGAATGTAAAAGTGAGTAAATTATGAGCATTGTGTAGGTGGGAAAGATTTGTTAAAGTGTAAGTTTTGCTTTATAATGTATATAAATTGTTTGTGGGATTTCTAAGCACTTAATTTAGGGAGTGTCATTTGGGAATGTGATGCAGGTGCATATCCCCTTGGTTTGATAAATATCCATCCAGTCCTTCCATTTCTCTAGGTGATGCAGAAATGGCACTGGTACACTCAGGTTAAGACTTTAGTAAAATAAAGTACATATAGTACATGCTATACAATATAAGAAAAAAAATAGAGGCCAATACTTAAAGATCTGAGGTTTTAGACATAACCCATCAGCATCTTTTCTTTATACAAAGAACATGCTTATTTTCACATTAAGAATATATGTAAGTGATATATTCTAGTCACTTGCATATATACTAGAAGTGTATATATTACATATATATGTATATATGTATATGTATATGTATATACGTATATATGTAATATATACACTTCTAGTATATATGCAAGTGACCTTGGGGTACAAGGTGTATTCATTGAAGTATTTTATACCTCACTGGTAAGCATTATGGAGATCCTAATAGGTTATTTTATGTAGCTGCAAATTAATTTATCTGCACAGCAAAGAACTTCCTGAACATGACCTTTCCCCTTAGCAGCTGTCTTTATTACATGCATTCTGATATATGCTTCTTCTGCCTTGGTTGTTACTTTCCCTACCTCATCGTAGTTTTTTAGACTTCGGTAAACGAATGGGCTATTAATTCATCTATTTTAAATAGACCTATAAAGGTAGAAAAAATAGTGAATAATCCTGTTCCCTTTTCCATCTATATTTAGAATAGGAACTTCGTCTTGTTTTACAAAGACATTTTATGATTTTAGATGTTGGTTTTATATTGTAATAGAGAGAAGCATATAGCAAAAAGGTAAAGTCTGCTTTAGTGGGGGCTGATGATTTGTTTTTGTGTTCTGTTTTTTGAGACGGAGTTTCTCTGTGTAACTCTGGCTGTCTTGGAATTTGCTCTGTAGACCAGACTGGCCTCAAACTCACTGAGATCCACCTGCCTTTGCCTCCTGAGTGCTAGAATTAAAGGCATGTGCCACCACCACCTGGCTGATGACAAATTTCTTAAACTAAACCTTAAAACTCCTTTAGTAGTTCACTAAATTCTGTGTTTAATGTCATTTCTATTTCTTTGCAATCTTAGAATATACTACATGTATTATTTTAGGCAGAGATGAAGAATTTAGTAAGGATAGCCTTTAGTGGAATTGAATATATCATAATTTTTAAGCCAAAAATGTGTAATCCAATTTCTAAAACATGAGATTTACAAAAACAAGCATTTAGATTAAATACTTGTTGTTACTTGTTGTTATTCATTGAGTAAGTTGATAATTAACCATGTTGCAAAGTTATTCTAAATGAAAAATGATTTCTGTAATAGGCTGCCTAAGCAGAAATCAAATTTATTTTATTTACTACTAGAGCATCTTGACATTTAAAACTCATTATTAATTCATAAGAATTATAGCACTGTCAGTGTATAACCTATTTGAATTATTGGCTCTTTATATGGAGCAATCTGTATGTCCTTAAATTGACCTATATATTTTAAGAGTTCAATAAAAAATTGCAATTGTTAAGGATTCACTAAGATTTTATTTTTTTAAAGCTTTCCCCTTTTGTTTGGTTGTATATCAAATAGACCTTAATGAAAAATGAATATCCAAATATTCTCATTAATACAAGGTGTGCAGTTCCCTGGAAAGAAATGCAATTATACCCTAGAGGTGACCAGGTTTTTAAGACTTAAATTTGCCACTTAGGCTGTTTTAGCTACTTTGTTCTGCTTATTTTAGATTGCATTCACACAGAGAGACCATCTGTATTCTATACCAGGCTCTAAATATTTAACAAATATTTCAATGTACTATTTAAAATGAAAGGCTGTATTTCTGTACAGATTTAGCTCATTATTGCTTTAGTCTTTTTTAACTACCTGAAATTCAGAAAGTGTTTTTAAAAGAAATATCTGGAGTTGGGAATAATGGCTCATCCTTGTTATCCTAGCAGGTAGAGATAGGGGGATTGCAAGTTTGAAGCATGGTAGAATACATGGGGAGTCTATCTCTCCAAAGAATTGTCTGTATCTGTACCTGTCCATGATAGCATCCAAGGCTGTAACAATAAAATAGGAGAATACTTCTTTTTGTATAGATCTTGGAATAAACACAGACTTAAGCTCAGTGCTGGAGAGATGTTTCAAGGGTTAAGAGCACTTTGCTGCTCTTTCATAGGAACCAATGTTGGTACTCAGCATCCAAGTGATATGGCTTAGGATTATCTATCACTCCAGGGGATCAAACACACTATTCTGGTCTCTGTGGGTGCTGCACTCATGTGTCACATAAACATACATAGATAAGATACATACATACACATAAATAAAAAATAAACCTTAAAATTTTTATACTTGATATACTTTAATACATAGTTATGTATTAATAGTAAGAAGGAAAGAGTTAAAACATATCCAGGACAGTTCAAGTTCCTTTAGGGCAATTTATATAATTTAAATGTAGAATAATTAGTTTGCTTATGAAAATGTGTTATATATAAAGAAAAAATCAGTGTCATTTCTTAAAGAAAAAACTTTATTGAGCTCCTGAGTTCTAGCTCTCTGTCTCCTTCACAGTTTTGATCCCATACAGTCACCCAGTCTAGTGTGCACTAACAGGTACCTTGCCTATTAGTGTACACTCTGCCAACCTTGCACACACCAGAGGCATCTCTTTTGAGAGAAGAGAGGTTGCCAATGTTCTGGTGGTTACCACCTTCTCAGGGATGCTCCACAGGATTCATGGGCACATCCGTACACATGGCCAGAAGTTCTTTGCCTTTTATTTGTGGTATGCCCATTCAGTCTTAAAGAACAACTTAACATAATTTTATACTTCCTGAATTTTTGTGTTTTTATTTAATTATTAAATATTTTTTATGTGTATGGTATTTTGCCTGCATGTATGGCTGTGTACCATGTGCATGCAGGACCCATTTAGGTCAGAAGAGGGCATTAGATCCCCTGGAACTGGAGTTAGAGACAGTTGTGAGCTGCCACGTTGGTGCTGCGAATTGAACCTAGGTCCCCTGGAAGAACAGCAATTGCTCTTACCCACTGAGCCGTCTCTCTAGCCCCAACTTCCTGATTTTTTTAAGGCTTATGCAAAATAGCTATCTTTTCACTATAAAATTAGCTTGATAATAATATTGAATTTTTTTATTTGATATATCTCAAAGAACTTTATATTTTTGTCTATTTAGCTTCTTTTGTTTTTCAAAGTTTTATCAGAACATAATTCATGTAATAAATCTGAAAATTTTAAAGTGGACAATATATTATGACCCATGTTACTCCTGTGTCATCATGACTACAATTAAAACACAGAATACAGGTTACTGAAAAGTTCTGTCATCTTAGTTTTGGGTCTCTGTCTCCCGCATTTTGCTGGTAGCAACATCCTCAGGTAGCAATTGAACGGCCTTTGATCATTATAGATTGCTTTTCATTTTATAGAAGTTTAATAAATGAAATTAGGCAGTATTTGATCCATTCTAATTTCTTTTTTACCCAGATAACCAATTTAAGATTGTTTGTATTTTTTATTGTCCTAATATTTATACTTATTTATGGGATATGTAGTATGACAATTTAAAACAATATAGTGATTAAATAAAATATCAAACACACTTCAAATATAATTTTATACATTATAAAATGCTATTTGTAAATGAAAAATTAATTGCTAATGTATGTACTGATGATATGTTTCATTTTGAAATTAAATGTATTCATGTATTGATATAACACATTTTGTTTATTTGTTTTTAAATCCATTCATTCAATTTCACCCATTTGAGCTACAAAGTACAACTGTCCTTACTAACAAAGGGATGATTATCTACAAAAAATGTGAGGTTAGCTAGATAACAGAAAAAATTCAGTTTTGGTCCTTATAGATGAAACAGATAGAAGCATTTGCTTCAGGTAACTGGATGGACATATGCTTAGATTTCTTTGAATAAGCATTAGCTATAAGTGCAATGTCTGGGATCTACTGTGGATAAATATACAAATATCTTTTATTGCACTTTTTAATTGAAAATAGATTCTTCTCTCATACAATACATCCTGACCACAGTTTCCCCTCCCTCCATTCCTCCCAGCTCCCCCCACCTGCCAACTCCCTTCTTTCCTAGATCCACTTGTCCTCCATTTCCCTTCAGAGAAGAGAAGGCCTCCTGGAGACAGCAACCAAACACTGCAAAACAAGATACAAGGAGAAATGCAAAGCCACTTTGCTCATCCTGATTGCACTCAACACGCTCATCTGGGCAC